>CM035278.1:74724826-74817049 GCA_020226075.1 Hydropotes inermis | reverse complement strand
GCGTGGACATCGCTGCTGTAGGAAGCGGGGACTGGAGGCTCACACTGAATCGAGAAAGGACAAGCCGTTTCGCTGAGTTGCTCGCGGGGCCCGGCGGGGAGGACAGGGCAGAAAGGCGCAGGGAGCGGACGGTGCCCGGCCAGCCGCACGCGGGCTTGGCCCTCGCGGGTCCTCTGGCCTCTACAGGCTGGGAAGATTCATGTGCATATTCGACGAGTCAATAAAAATCAAGCATGAAGCTAAACTGAATTACTTCTTTTCTGGATGTAAGCAAGCTTGTGGTTTCCTCTTTTATGATGCTTTCTGCTGTTTAATAAAATACATAGAGTTACTATGGTAATAGCCAATGTCATTTTTTAGTGTGTGGCTTCTTAACATAATTTTAAGAGTAACTTTATTGTTACACGACTTGAAAGAAAATCACCTTGGGAGAAAGATAATTTGGATGAATTCTTTGGCATTTTTTTCTTGTTACCTTTGCTTCAGTTCCTTTTTCACATTTTATATTATCACAATCATAGACATACAATGGCAACTGTTTGAAAATTGCATTTATTTTAAACAAGAACAAGGATGTGTAGAAATATACTTAGCACTTTCTAGCTCATATGTATTCTACAAAGATATTTTTTAAATCACTATGTAACATATATTGCGTTTAGTTCTAAAGTTCCATTTCCCATTCTCATTTCTTAGCAAGTTAAAAATGTATGTTTTTTTTGAAGAGTTGGTAAAGATAAATGGAGAGATTTAGAAACTTGGAAATGTCTAAATTGAAGCTGAAGAATCTAGGAAAAAAGACCGTAATTGTATTTCCAATGACCTCTGAGCTGTTAGAGTTTACTCGTGTTTTAAATGGAGCTTTGATATCTACATCATGTTTGAACCTCTTTCATTTATCTTGATGCACATGATTAAGCAATATCAATAATACAGAAAGAAAAACTTGGAAATGTTTGTGTAAATCAGATGCTGTTGATAAATCATGTAACTTGCAGAGTTAATATAATAATGATTGTCACAGACTTCAATATTTTATTTTTCTTCAAAAAAATTTGTATAACTGTTATATTTATCTTATATAATATATATACTGTTATATATATATACTGTTATATATATATATATACTGTTATAAATATATTATATTTATCTAACTAGACATTTTTTTAGGTGTCAACAGAGAAGAATGTATGATTTTCACTGATAAAATGCCACAGGTACCTAGATATATTATATGACTATAAAATTTATTTCAGCTTATAAGCACCATATGCAATAACATCAGCATTTATTTACATAATCTCACTATAAATATTTTCTTATATAATATTACACGCCACTCTAAAAATCATTGAGAGTACAATTGAGATGTATTCTTAATGAAGAACAGAATATTTTGCTTTTGATTTTAATTTAACATGCCAAGTCTTAACTAATGTGTTTTAAAATTTTATTAATTTGCATATTACTGTAGGATTTTTATGTCACTCTGTTGTTAACTGGTCAATTCTATTTGATTCCTCTGTAATGAGTTTAAGAATCAATGTTTCTCTTTTCTTATAAAGGCAATACATTGAAAAACAATACAGCTAGATTATTAATATAATACAAATAAATATTACATGGAAAGATCAAAATGAATACATTTAGAAAATGGATATTATACGTGAAAGATTGTTGGGGGGAAAGAAAAGTGTTGTTGCTGAAACTAGGACTCTACTCAATAGCGCCAGAAGAAATGTGGAGACACTTTTAGGTGAAGTGGAAAAGAATAGCTTTATTGCTTGGCCAAGCAGGAGGGGCCCCAGTGGGCTAATGTGCTCAAGGCTATGTAACACTCCTGGAGGAGGTGGTGAGAAGTCTTACAGTTTTCAAGGAGCAAGGTGTGTTGAGCTCAAAGACATTCTCAGACTGATTGGCATCAAGGGGAACTTTCAAGCATCATTTCTGGTTTCAAACAGTCTATGTACTTGCGGTCAGCAGTTTTCATCTGAAAGGGGTCGGCTTCCTATAAAAACAATTTAGGAGTGTGTGTCCGGCCTTTGTATGTTTCAGGGACCTGTGAGTTTGCGGATTCTGCTGGGTGGCGGAATGATAGCCTAGTTGTTACTGGTTTCCCAGCCCAATAGCTACTCCGTTTCTCCCTCTTCACATTTCCAACCATTAACTACTGAGTCATGATTTTACTTCAAAAGACTGGACCTGGGGACTTGTACATGGTTTCATTTTAAGACACATGCTAATTTAACCAAAAATGTTTCAAAATTTGAAGGAGAGAGAGAAAAAACATCAAACTGGATATTGCTTTTTCTGACTCAGAAGAAATAGCAGGATACATAAAAAGCACAGTAATTCTGAGAATCAAATATCAAATAATAATGTTTAAGATGTTTAGACATCTATGATGTCCTTTTTCCCCCCTTATGTTCCAGTTTCTGGCTATCAAAGAACCGCACTTACCCAAACTGACTATGTGCCGTGATCTCTAATATGTTTTAATTTGGTGGTAGGTTACAAAAATGTGGCTCTTCTGAATCTCCAAAGGCTATGGATGGCACACACATTTACAAAGCTCTAAGTAATACATTTCAGAGAGCCCAGAGTTCCCGCCTTAGCCTTAGCCTTTCAAATGGAATTTAAAGAACACTCCCATAAGTGTGTGCCTGACAAAACCCAGTTCTGGTGCTTGGGTGATGACGAAACCACTCAGGCTCAGCCCCTGCTGTGAGGTTGATATGGGTTTCAAGTGCTAGCTCTAAGTTACTCCCAAGTTGCCTCATCTTTCCCTGAGCCGTTTAAGTGAATGTTTCCCTTTGGTTTCCTAAATCAAAAGTAAAACTAACCGAGTAAACAACAAATGACAAAAGGGGATGAAAAAGAGCCGTACTCATGGGCACATGTGAAGTATATCAAAGCGGGATTAATCGTCTATAGCTTTTTGCTCTGGCTTTCCTTAGAGCATGCTCTCTAGGTGGAAGACTGAAATATTATGTAATATTTTTGAAGGAAGAAAATTGGCCAGAAGAGACAGTAACATGCTAACAATTAAAGGTCAGAATAAACTCCAAATGTTTATTTGGGCAAACATACAGATATTTAGTAGAAGGTGATGGCCACATGAAGAGGGGACAAATGCAGCATATTTCTGCACATGTCATCTGTGTTCTCTGCAGAGCTTGATGGAAGTGTGCACCTGCTGGTAATCTGTTTTCCAAAGAGCCTAGACCCCCATTGCTTTACCTTTTCTCTAGTGTAATCGTTATATGCTGCTTATTCAGTGCCTTTTGGACCACTATGTATTCCATTTTGCCCAACGGGGGGCTACATCATACAAAAGGAACTCATCTGAGCCAGTTTCCCCCTTCTTCCTAAATATCTTCTCTTTTTTATTCTTAAATTTGAAATGTAAAATTATTGCAAATTCCTCCCAATTTTCAGTGCATACTATTAAGCATATAATCTCCAAATCTTTCATATATAGAAGAAATATGATCAAGAATATTGCTTCAGATATATGTGTATATATATATATATATATATATATATATATATATATATATATATGCTGTATAGTCACTAAGTCATGTGTGACTCGTTTGCAATCCCAAGGGTTGGCCCACCAAGCTCCTCTATCCATGGAACTTTCCAGGCCAGAATATTGGAGTGAGTTGTCATTTCCTTCTCCAGGAGATCTTCCAAACCGAGGGATCGAACCTGCGTCTCCTGCATGGGCGGGTGGATTCTTTACCAGAGAGCCACCTGGGAAGTGTGTGTGTGTGTGTGTGTGTGTGTGTGTGTGTGTGTGTGTGTACGTACCCACACATAAAAATGAGATCGATTGTTTTTTTTTTTTTGCCTCAATTAAAATTTAAAACTTTTTATTTGAATTAATATAGACTACAAATTTGAACTATTTATTTGAAATAGCCACAAAATAAATTACATTTCTTTCTGCTTTCTCCAGGCTTTAAAAAAATATATTTTTATTATTGCGATTTCATCAGAATTGTGGAAGATTTTTGTCTTCAGAAATGGACCCTGTATTTGCAATCTCCCAGCCCCCTAGGTACTTATTTTAAGATAGGAACCAAGTTTTGCATCTAACCATATGTGAAGGCCAACTGTATCATATTTCTCTGAACATTGTGCTCAGACAGTCTCTGTAGACTTGATGTTTGGCCTCATAATACTTTGTACTAGTCTCCTTACTGTTTAGCTCAATGTTTGAAAAAGTCCACTCCAGACTAATTTAAAAATTTCACCTTAAAATATGTATTTTTGGGTTTTTATGTCTATCTCTCCTATCTTCCAGTTTTAGAATGGAGAGAAGTGGAACAGAAAAAGAAATAAAAAGTCTGAAATCGTTCACGCTACTGCAGTCTTCCCTTGATGCACACTGATCGGCTTGCATGTTTCTGTAGGAGCAGAAATTCAAGTGCTGACATTTTCATAGGGCACCTTTGTAGATTTCTTGGAAGCATTTCATGGCCTTTCAAAGCAGGTGATACATGGGCTGGCCTCCCATACAGTCAATGTGCTTTGGTCACTACACGTTAGCCTCTTACAAAGTCCAATAAAGGAATTATAACCCTTTTTTTTTTCTTTAATGTCAGTCACTGTACATTTTATCTCCTGGCCCTGCAAACAGTGTGTGGGCATATGACTTTCACCGCTGCCTCTCTCTCTACTGAACCATCATAGGTTGATGTGGTAGGGTTTTCACCTCCATTTTGCTTTTCAACAGAAAGCAATGTTTATGTCCAAGCTCCTGGTGACTGATGCTGAGGTCACAAAAGAACACCCCTCTCATCACACCTTGCTGCAGAGTACCATACAAGGACTCTGACACTCAACCCTCGCTTCTTATAGGCACATCAATTTCTACATCATGTTTTACTCCTTGGGCCTCTCGTAAATTCCTTGGAGACGCTGTGAAGACGTGAGAGGAAACGCTAGCTAATAACACGCACTTGGGGAAACCCCTACATCATTAAATTCCCTTGACGATCACTGTTTAAAAAATATGCATAGATCAGTTAAGGAGTAAAGCCATCTGCTAGTTTACTTTATTGTTCGAAGTCCATATTGCCTTTTCTTTTTAGTTGTGAAGACTTAGATACATTTCTGAGACAAGACGCACATCTAATTTAAAATCCGGTTATAAACACAATCTTCATTTTGTGTTGGTGAATCAGTTTCTCAGTTTCACCATGGGCCTGCAGTTTCGTAACCAGTATCCGGTAGTCTTTCTCTTAGTGTTCCAGCGATCCGACGGCTCAGTCCCTCTGCCGCTTCCTTGATTTTTTCTAAAATTGTGAAATGAGGCAACATATGGAAAATTGAGTCCTTTCCTCTGCAGGGCCTTGCTTCACACTCACTCTCATCAGCCTCCTTCCGAGATATGAGTCAAAAACATACAGCTCTATTAATATTTTTGTTATTGGACCCACTATTAATATTGTCTCATAATTTCCAAGTTAACGCAGATGGATATGATCATACTGGCAGAGATTCTGAAAGGGAATTAATGTCAAGAATCTGATAATGTCTTTTTAATTTATTTTTTAATTGGAGGATAATTGCTTTATTATTGTATGTTGTATGTATATATGGTTTCTGCCATACAACAATGCAAATCCGCCACAGTTATGTGTATACATGTGTGCGTGTGTGTCTGTGCGTGTGTGTCTGTGTGTGTGTGTGTCTGTGTGTGTCTGTGTGTGTGTGTCTCTCTGTGTGTGTGTCTGTGTGTGTCTGTGTGTGTGTGTGTGTCTGTGTGTCTGTGTGTGTGTCTGTGTGTGTGTGTCTGTGTGTGTGTCTGCGTGTGTGTCTGTGTGTGTGTCTGTGTGTGTCTGTGTATGTGTGTCTGTGTGTCTGTGTGTGTCTGTGTGTGTGTGTCTGTGTGTGTTTCTGTCTCTGTGTGTGTCTGTCTGTGTGTCTCTGTGTCTGTGTGTGTTTGTGTGTGTCTGTGTGTGTCTCTGTGTCTGTGTGTGTCTCTGTGTGTCTGTCTGTGTCTCTGTGTGTCTGTCTGTGTCTCTGTGTCTGTGTGTGTGTCTGTGTGTGTCTCTGTGTCTGTGTCTGTCTGTGTGTCTGTGTGTCTGTCTGTCTGTCTGTGTGTGCCCCCTTCCCCGTAAGCCTCCCTCTCCCCACCTCACCCCACAGGTTGTCCAGGGTGCCAGGCTGGGCTCCCAGTTAGACAGGAGCTTCCCTCTAGTTATTTGTTTTGCACGCGATTGCGTACGTACGTCAGTCAAAGCTACTTTCTCAGTACGGCCGACCTTCTCCTTCCCTCACTATCCACAAGTTTGTTTTCTGCTTCTGCATCTCCATTCCTTCCCTGCAAATAGGTTCATCAGTACTGTTTTTCTATATTCCATACATATATGTGTGTGTCTGTATGTTAACATAGATATTTGTTTTTTTCTCTTTCTGACTCTTTTCACTTTGTATAAGAAGCTCTAGGTTCATCCACCTCACTACAATTGACTCAAGTTCATTCATTTTTACGGCTCAGTAAATATTCCATTGGATGTGTGTAGCAAATCCTCTTTATCCATTCATCGGCTGATGGACATCTAGGTTGCTTCCATATCCTGGCTATTGTAAATAGTGCTGCAATGGACATTAGGGCACATGTGTGTTTTTCGATTATGTGCTGTTTTTGTTCTTTCTTTTTTTTTTTTTTAACAGAATATGTGCCCAGTAGTGGGTTTGCTGGGTAATATAGAAGTTGCATTTCTTCTTTTTAAAGGAATCTCCACACTGTTCTCCACAGTAGCTGTATCAACTAATTTTCCCACCAACTGTGCAAGAAGGTTCCCTTTTCTCCATATCCTCTCCAGCATTTATTGCTTGCAGGTTTTTTGATGATAGCCATTCTGACTGGTGTGAGATAATACCTCACTGTAGTTTTGATTTGCATTTCTCTAATAATGAGTGATGTTCAGCATCTTTTCATGTGCTTATTGGCCATCTGTATGTCTTCTTTATAGAGATGTTGGTTTAGGTCTTCTGCCCATTTTTTTTCTGCTTCTGCCCATTTATGATTGGGTTGTTTGTTTTTCTGATACTGAGCCAGAATCTGATAATGTTTTAAATGTCTTTCAACAATCAGTAGCTTTGCATGCGTGCTAAGTTGATTCAGTCATGTCTGACTCTTTGCAACCCTATGGACTGTAGCCCACCAGGCTCTTCTGTCCATGGGATTCTCTACACAAGAATACTGGAGGGGGTTGCCGCACTCTCCTCCAGGGGATCTTTTCGACCTAGGGGCCAAATCTGTGTCTATTACCTCTCCTGCGTTGGCAGATTAAATTCTTTATTGTTAGCATCACCTGGGAAGCCCAATCGGCACCTTTAATCATCCATAATTGTTTTCCATAGTTCATATCCTGCAGAAAGCCTCTATAGGTTTAAAAGGAGAATTTCTTCCTTTGTAGTTGTAGAGCACCACTGAAACTCAGACCCAGGACCCAACGATATAATTGGAAGTGATGCAAAAGAAAAACAATCCTCAGCTTTAAATGGCTACCATGATAAAGATAGAGCTCTGAAAAAGGAAACTGTCAACACCTCAGATGTGGGAAGCTTGAGAATCCCATATTCCCCAATTTTTTTGAAACTTAACTGTGTGCAGGTATAGTCCCTTCTTCCAAGCAAGAACAGAGCAATCTCCCCATGCTCAGGTATCATGTAGTAACCTCAGCTTAGAAGTGGGTGAATCTTGTCCACTTTAAGATCCAACCAGGACATTTTTCATTACCCCCAGGACAATATCCAGAGTCAAGTCTTAACAGAATTTGAGTGAGAAGTACAGTCTTATCTAGGAAGAAATAGTCTTAATGACTAGGAAATATAAAAATTGGCTACTATCTGCTGGCGTTAATGGAAGAAATGAGCATTTGAACAGATCTTGGGTGTGTTAGACTAGAAATCGAAGAAGATTGAAACCAAATAAATGAGAATCACTTGACAAAAGCCACCCACCTGTGACTTGTGATTTAATATTCTGACAGTGACACTTGACATCAGCTCACCTTGCGTCTTTAAGATTGGATATGGCAGGAGCCTAGAATAAATTACATAAAGATGCTAGAACCACGGTGACATGTTTTGGAGAAGGGCTTTGAAGACTTAAGAAGGTGGGGATGTTGTCTTGGATTTATTCTTCAGACCTGAGAATGCACTTCTTGAGTTTCTTTAGAAGAACCCAGAGGAAAACCACTTCTCAGATTATTAAGAACACTGGAGGAGCACTGACACCTTTGGGAAGCAAGCTGATGGCTATCAAGAGAGCCTGGAGCTGTCAAGATAGGCTGGGGGAACGGGAGGTGCTGTCTAGAAGAGTGTGTGACGGTGCTCAGAGAGAGGGACTAGATGGCATTACTTAGCTGTCAAGGGCAAGGTAGATGCAATCACCCCAAGGGACATCAAGGAAGAGTGGGAATTATAGCTATTTAATGCAATGGCTAATAGATCGTGGTGTCACTAGGGGCAAGACAGAGTGTTAGTCAATTAGAATGCTGCTCAGTTACATCATGGTAATCATATACTAGGAGACAGGAGCAGAGGCTGAGAGCTCCTGCTCTCCCTCGCCCATTTTCCAGGGGCAAGTAAGTTCAGGGACGCTGACCCTATTATTTAGGCTGCCTTTCTGCTGAGGAAAGATCCTGCAATTATAATACAAGTATATATAATAAATAATCACTTGAATTTTTCATAAAGGGGTCTGCAACCATTTGCTAAAATGACTACACACTTACAAATGATGATTATCCATTTTTTTCATATCTCTTAGATGAAGAGTTCTGAGCCATCACTAATGAAGACCTAAAGTATGCTTATCGTCTTTGAATTAAATAGGAGCTTATGGAAACCAGGTGATAAATGGAAACTAATCCAAAGCTATTTCACAAGCTAACTCATTCTGTATTTCTTCAGTTTTCAAATATAAATTTTGGAGATTGTATATGTGTACCGTGGATATATAAATGTATATATGTATTTTGGAGATTACAACTATGTCCACCATTCCCAGCATATATATATATATATATATATATATATATATATATGTCATCATCTTAACCTTTGGAGGGAGGATTAGCTCCCTGGTCAGGGAAGTTGCAGTCACTGGAGTAGAAGCGATGAAGTGGAATATCCTATGACTTCCCTTCACTCATGTCAAGACACTAAGCCAAATAAAAAACCAAGTTCTATGAAGAAAATGCAGATAGCTACTGTATAGACAAAAACTCAAAGAATGCAGTTACGATGGTCTCCCTCATATAAACTAGACTCTGTGATATGAATAAAAGTCAGATGAATCATGGCAGGTGACTCTGGAGTGTTTTATGTCGAACCAGTTTATAACCATAGCTAGTGTATGTTTTAAACAATGCTTATTTTAAATCTACTGTTATGAGATGAAGGTGGTATAATAAAAGTTTGTCCTCAAATGTTTTAAAAACCTGAGATTTCCTCAAGGTTTGCTCAAGTTTGCATCCTTACAGCCTCCACCCTGTGACATATAGCGGGCAAAAGAAAGAACCGCACAAGGAAATGCAAGCATAGAGATCAGACTTGTGGACACAGGCCGGAGCTGATGGTGGGACAGTTGGAGAGAGGAGCGTGGACACACATGCATGACCGGGCCTTAGATAATAGATGGCCGGGGGCAGTTTGCTGTATGAGGCAGGGGGCTGCAAACCAGTGCTCTCTGACAAGCTGGAGGGGAGGCGTGCGGTGGGAGGTGGGGGAGACGCTGAAGAGGGAGACGGCATGGTATGGCTGCGGTGGTTTAGTCGCTAAGTCGTGTCCAGCTCTTGCGATCCCATGGACTGAGCCTGTCAGGCTCCTCTGTCTGGGATTTTCCAGACAAGGATACTGGAGTGGGTTGCCATTTCCTTCTCCAGGACATAGGATACCTATGGTGATTCATGAAGTATGGCAGAAACCAACACACTATTATAAATCAATATATCCCAAATAAAAATAAACACATTGATAAAAATAGATAAAAAGATGAATTAATGTTACAAATGCAAAGGCAAGAGAGTTCCAAAAAACATCTGTTTCTGCTTTATTGACTATGCCAAAGCCTTTGACTGTGTGGATCACAATAAACTGTGGAAAATTCTGAAAGAGATGGGCATACCAGACCACCTGACCTGCCTCTTGAGAAACCTGTATGCAGATCTGGGAGCAACAGTCAGAACTGGACAAGGAACAACAGACTGGTTCTAAATAGGAAAAGGAGTACATCAAGGCTGTATATTTTCACTTATATTTACATGCTTATTTAACTTATATGCTTATTTAACTCATATGCACAGTACATCATGAGAAGTGCTGGGCTGGAGGAAGCACAAGCTAGAATCAAGATTGCTGGGAGAAATATCAATAACCTCAGATACTTAGATGACACCACCCTTATGGCAGAAAGTGAAGAAGAACTAAAGAACCTCTTGATGAAAGTGAAAGAGGAGAGTGAAAAAGTTGGCTTAAAGCTCAACATTCAGAAAACTAAGACCATGGCATCCAATCCCATCACTTCATGGCAAATAGATATGGAAACAGTGGCTCACTTTATTTTTTGGGCTCCAAAATCACTGCAGATGGTGATTGAAGCTCTGAAATTAAAAGACGCTTACTCCTTGGAAGGAAAGTTATGAACAACCTAGACAGCATATTATAAAGCAGAGACATTACTTTGTAAACAAAGATCTGTCTAGTCAAGGCTATGGTTTTTCCAGTGGTCATGTATGGATGTGAGAGTTGGACTATAAAGAAATCTGAGCGCTGAAAAATTTTTCCTTTTGAGCTGTGGTGTTGGAGAAGACTCTTGAGAGTCCCTTGGACTGCAGGGGGATCCAACCAGTCCATCCTAAAGGAGCTCAGTCCTGGGTGTTCATTGGAAGGACAGATGTTGAAGCTGAATTGCCAGTACTTTGGCCACCTGATGCAAAGAGCTGCCTCATTGGGAAAGACCCTAATGCTGGGAAAGATTGAAGGTGGGAGGAGAAGGGGAGGACAGAGGACAAGATGGTTGGATGGCATCACCAATTGATGGACATGAGTCTGAGTAAACTCTGGGAGTTGGTGATGGACAGGGAGGCCTGGCTGTGCTGTGATTCATGGGGTTGCAAAGAATCAGACACAACTGAGCGACTGAACTGCATGAATAACATGATAAATATAACTAACACTGCTGTATGTTACATGTGAAAGATGTTAAGAGTAAATCCTAAGAGTTCTTATTAGAAAAAAATTTATATATTTATAATATTTTTTATTTATATGAGCTGATAATGTTCACTAAACATTGTGGTGGCCATTTCCTGATGTACACAAGTCACATCACTGTGCTGCACACCTTAAGAATACACAGTGCTGGAAAGATATACCCAACTGAACGAAGAGTTCCAGAGAATAGCAAGTAGAGATAAGAAGGCTCTCTTAAGTGAGTGGGAAAGACTAAAGATATCTTCAAGAAAATTAGAGATACCAAGGAAAGATTTCACACAAGGATCGGCACAATAAAGGACAGAAATGGCAAGGATCTAACAGAAGCAGAAGAGATTAAGAAGAGGTGGCAGAATTCCACAGAAGAATTCTACAAAAGAGGTCTTAATTGACCCAGGTAGCCATAATTATATGGTCACTCACTCAGATATCCTGCAGTGTAAAGTCACAGGGGCCTTAGGAAGCAATAGTGTGGTCAAAGCTAATGGAGGTAATAGAATTCCAGCCAAGCTATATAAACTCCTGCAACATATGATGCTGTGAAAGTGCTACACTCAATATGCCAGCAAATTTGGAAAACTCAGCAGTAGTCACAGGGTTGAAAAGGTCAGTTTCATTCCAATCCCAAAGAAAGCCTATGCCAAAGAATGTTCAATCTACCATAAAATTGCAGCCATTTCACATGTTACCAAGGTAATGCTCAAAATACTTCAAGCTAGTCTTCAACAGTACATGAACTGAGAATTTCCAGATGTACAAACTGGTTTTAGAAAAGGCAGAGGCACAAAAGATCAAATTGCCAACATGGGGGCAGGAGGAGAAGGGGACGGCAGAGGATGAGTTGGTTGGATGGCATCACCGACTTGATGGACATAAATTTGAGTAAACTCCGGAGTTGGTGATGGACAGAGAGGCCTGGTGTGCTGCGATTCATGGGGTCACAGACAGTGAGATATGACTGAGCAACTGAACTGACTGACTGATTTGATCATGGAGAAAGCAAAGTAATTCCAGAAAAAAAAAAAAAAAAAACATCTACTTCTGCTTCACTGACTACACTAAGTTTTTGACTGTGTGTGTCACAACAAATTATGAAAAATTCTTAAAGAGATGGGATTACCAGACCACCTTGCCTCCCTCCTGAGAAACCTGTATGCAAGTCCAGAATCAATAATTAGAAGACGGCATGGAACAACAGACTGGGTCAAATTGGAAAAGGAGTGTGTCAAGGCTGTATATTGTTACTGTGCTTATTTACCTTGTATGCAGAGTACGTCAAGTGAAATGTCAGGCTGGGTGAATCACAAGCTGGAGTTAAGACTGCCGGGAGAAATGATGGTGCCACTCTAATGGCAAAGATAAAGAGGAACTAAAGAGCTCTTGATGAAGGTGGAAGAGGAAAGTGAAACAGCTGACTTACAACTCAACGTTCAAAAAACTAAGCTCATGGTGTCCAGTCCCATTACTTTATGGAAAACAGGAGAAAACATGGAAGTAGTGATAGATTTTATTTTCCTGGGCTCCAAAATTGCTGTGGATGGTGAATGTTGTCATGAAATTAAAAAGACTCATTGGAAGGAAAGTTATAAGAAACGTAGATAGTGTATGAAAAAGCAGAGACATCACCTTGCTGAAAAAGGTCTGTATTGACAAAGCTGTGGTTTCTCCAGTAGTCATGTATGGATATGAGAGTTAGACCTTAAAGAAGGCTGAAAACCAAAAAAAAAAAAAAAATGATGCTTTCAAATTGCAATGCTGAAAACTCGTGAGAGTCCCTTGGATAGCGAAGAGATCAAACCAGTCAATCCTAAAAGAAATCAACCCTGAACAGTCATTGGAAGGACTGATTCTGAAGCTGAAGGTCCAATGCTTTGGCCACCTGATGCAAAGAGCTGACTCACTGCAAAAGGTCAGGATGTTAGGAAAGATTGTAAGGCAAAAGAGCAGAGGGTGACTGAGGATGAGATGGTTGGATGGCATCACTGTCTCGATGGACATGCATTTGAGCAAACTCTGGGAGATAGTGAAGGACAAGAAAGCCTGGGGTGCTGCAGTTCACTGAGGCACAGGGTCAGACATGACTTAGTGACTGAAGAACAAGGTCAATCTTGTCTTAATAAAGCGGGAAGAAGAAAAGAAATAATTGCCATCAGCTATTCCAGTATGGCTCAGTGGTAAAGAAACTGCCTACCAATGAAGGAGACACAGGAAATGTGGTTTTGTTGCCTGGGTCTGGGAGATCCCCCAGACAAGGAAATGAAAACCCACTCCAGTCTTCTTGCCTGGGAAATCCCACGTACAGAGGAGCCTGGTGGGCTACAGTCCATATATCAGTGTCAAGCACAACTGAGCGTGCATATACACACTGCAACTCATAGACAGCACTTCCAACACTTGATATACATTCCTTGACTCGTCAAATGTTTTTTCTTGATTCCAAGAGAAAGAAAAAATCAAAAGCAGTTGAACTCTAAGTGGAAAGAAGAGGATGCTCCTTTATGAAAGTGCTTCCAGCTTCATTAACCTGTCTTTCTTTGTCACAGTAGAGTCCCAGAGTTCTTGATCACCTTAATATTCATAGACCATAATATGAGTCCTGTACATAATGACATTAGGTAAATGACTCCTATGAGCAGAAAGTATGAAACACTCTAGATATTCTATTAGGAAATAATTACCAGCTACTGTCACAATTACCACCTATCAGTTCAGTTCAGTTCAATTCAGTTCAGTCGCTCAGTCGTGTCTGACTCTTTGCAATCCCACGGACTGCAGCATGCCAGGCCTCCCTGTCCATCACCAACTCCCAGAGTTTACTCAAACTCATGCCCATTGAGTCAGTGATGCCATCCAGCCATCTCATCCTCTGTTGTCCCCTTCTCCTCTCGCCTTCAATCTTTCCCAGCATCAAGGTCTGTTCAAATGAGTCAGCTCTTCGCATCAGGTGGCCAAAGTATTGGAGTTTCAGCTTCAGCATCAGTCCTTCCAATGAACATTCAAGACTGATTTCCTTTAGGATGAGGTAGATGGTAATTGAAGATTTAAGGATCTACTTTATCAGGAAATGTCTTAGGAGTTAAGTGGCTGTGGCATCCCTGGACCTTTCTTCTGAAATAACAGACAAATTGCTATACTTCATACCTTCACCAACCAGGAAAGAGTAATAATGGGCTTCTTTGGACTTTGAAAGCACAATCTATAATATCTGGGAATTCTACTCTGGTGAGACTGCTTGTTCAAATGTGATTCAGGGAAAGAGAGAATTATACAGCAGATCTAGGCTCCAGATTTATCTTCAGCCTATGTGAAGTTGTTGAAAATTTCTAGGGTAGAAAAGAGTGTTATAGGAAGTTACTGCTAAGCATCAATAGGTGAGTGGCAAAGTATGCCTTTAATGTTCTGAAGAAGTGCTATTTTCCATTTGTAAAGTTCTTACTGTGTTACTCAGACACAGAAGATAACAATTGTTAACCTTAAGGACTAGTGGGAATTCTCAATATATTTCAAGATTGGATGGGTATAGCAAAAATCTATTGCATATTGGAAATGGTATATTAATAATCAAGTTTAAACAGACTCAGAAGGCATAAATAAAAGCATTAAGAGAAGCATAGATTCATGTATAATCTTTCTATACTGTACTGATAAGTTTCTAGTTGTCTTATAATTTAATGTGGGTTGTCCTTTGAGTAAGTGATGATGAGTCTAGTGTACATATATGTCATTAATTCTATTGGCAATAATGAGGAATAGTCTGCAACTCCATTTAAATCAGTTAAACTTAAGCATGACTCTAAATTTTCAGATGCAGAACACATAACAGATTGGAATACCCTCAATCCCCTAAAAATGAAACAAAACAAAACAAAAAAGCAAAACAAAAACAAAACCGTATCATTAGGCACAATTGCATTCATCTCACACACTAGCAAAGTAATGTTCAAAATTCTCCAAGCCAGGCTTCAACAGTATGTGAACTGTGAAATTCCAGATGTTCAGGATGGATTTAGAAAAGGCAGAGGAACCAGAGATCAAAATGCTAACATCCGTTGGATCATCGAAAAAGCAAGAGAGTTCCAGAAAAAATCTACTTCTGCTTTATTGATTATACCCAAGACTTTGACTGTGTGGATCACAACAAACTGTGGATAATTCTCTGAGAGATGGGAATACCAGATCACCTTACCTGCCTCCTGAGAAATCTGTGTGCAGGTCAAGAAGCAACAGTTAGAACTGGACATAAAACAACAGACTGGTTCTAAATAGGGAAAGGAGTATGTCAATGTTGTATATTGTCACCCTTCTTATTTAACTTGTGCAGAGTATATCATGTGAAATTCCAGGCTGGATGAAGCACAATCTGGAATCAAGATTGCTGGGAGAAATATCAATAACCTCAGATACTTAGATGACACCACCCTTATGGCAGAAAGTGAAGAGGAACTAAAGAACCTCTTGATGAAACTGAGAGAGGAGAGTGAAAATGTTGGCTTAAAACTCAACATTTCAGAAAACTAAGATCATGGCATCTGGTCCCATCACTTCATGGCAAATAGATGGGTAAACAATGGAAACAGTGACAGACTTTATCTCTTTGGGCTCCAAAATCACTGCAGATGGTGACTGCAGCTATGAAATTAAAGAACTCTTGCTCCTTGGAAGAAAAGTTATGACCAACCTAGACAACATATTAAAAAGTATAGATATTACTGTGCCAACAAATATCCATCTAGTCAAAGCTACGGTTTTCCCAGTAGTCATGTATGGATGTGAGAGTTGGACTATAAAGAAAGCTGAGTGGTGAAGAATTAAATAGTTTTGAACTGTGGTGCTGGAGAAGACTCTTGAGAGTCTCTTGGACTGCAAGGAGATCCAACCAGTTCATCCTAAAGTAAATCAGTCCTTAATATTCATTGGAAGGACTGATGCTGAAGCTGAAACTCCATTACTTTGGTCACCTGATGTAAAGAACTGACTCATCTGAAAAGACCCTGATGCTGGGAAAGATTGAAGGTAGGAGGAGAAGGTGATGACAGAGGATGAGATGTTGGATGCCATCACTGACTCAAGAGATTTAGCAATCTCTGGGAGTTGGTGATGGACAGGGAGGCCTGGCATGCTGCAGTCCATGGAGTTTCAAAGAGTCAGACACGACTGAGCATCTGAACTGAACAATTAGGTGGTGCTATAAACAGTAATCATATCATCCCAACAGTGAGGTCAATCCAGCAATGAAAAAAAATAGCAGAATGGAGGCTTCTCATACTAGAAGGAGTCCTTTCTCACATAATTTATTTTAATATTTTATTATTTGCCCATGCCTGGAAACATGTGGAATTTTAGTTCTCCAACCAGGGCTCAAAACCACATCCCCTGGATTGGAAACAGTCATAATAACTGGATCACCAGAGAATTCTCTATCATATAATTTAGATGTAAAATTAATAATGATCTTCAAAATCAGTAATTGAAATTTGATGAGATTTCAGACAGACAATCCAAATTATTATGAAGACAGTTTAAAATAAAATGTTAATGGTTCCTATGAAAACTTCTAGACTCTGCAATTAAGCAGAAAGTCACTCAGGCATGTCTGACTATTTGTTACTCCATGGACTCTAGCCTGCCAGGTTCCTCTGTCCATGGAATTCTCCAGATAAGATTACTGGAGTGGGTTGTCATTCCCTTCTCCAGGGCATTTTCCTTGCTGACACAGGGATGGAACCCAGGTCTCCTGCATTGCAGGAGCCTCCAGAGAAGCTTGCCTTGAACTATTAGATAATGACAAGTTAAAGACATAAATAATAAGATATTTTAGAAGTAAACAGGCAAAGTAAATAAATAAAGTCTATAATTTTAACAGAATTTAAAGCCATTTTATAGTATTATTTTACTACCTTATAAAGCTACTTAATGAGTTATTTTATACTGTTTTTGATTAAACATAGAATGGAAGTTGAAATTTTATGAATTTGGTTGAAGCTTTTTTATTAAAGAAATGCATGAACTACATTTTTAATGTCCCTCTAAAGGAAAGAATATGCTTGAGAACGTGTATGCTTAACTGATGAACAGTTTTTTTGATGAAAACTAGATTTTAATGAAAAACTAAAACATTGAAGCCATTAACAGTGTTACTACTTTGGCACTCAGGACAAATAAAAAGACTATAAAACAAGCAAATAGTCAATAAATGATTCTATCACAAGGTTTCAGAGCTAGAACCACCAGTGAAATGCACAAGCACATCGTTCATAGCTAACTTATTACAGAATCACACACACACACTTTGTGTAATTACTGGAGGGTAAAATGAGTATCATAGTTTGTGAAACTTGTTTCAGCTGAATTTATCTATATTTGTGAGATATCTTTTCCAGTCATTATAGATTTAAAAATCAAATATCAGAATAAGCATATCGGTTTGCCCAAACCAGTACCTTCATTTTTTAAGTAAAAATAAAAGATATTTTCACCAAAAACTTTATAGAACAATGTTTTCACTGTTTTGTTCCACTGCCTCTTGACATTTTTCGGGCAACTTCATAATCCCATCTTCCCAAGATTTTTTATCTTTTTGATCAGAGAACCATCCCAGGTGTCTTTTACAGTTTTCCATGGAACTGATTTTTTTTTTCCATTGAAAGAACTTTGTAAATACTGAAATAAATGGACATCCGAAGGTACAATACCTGGCGAATATAATGGATGAATCAGAACTTCCCAGCCAAGCTATAACAGTTTTTACCTGGTGATCAAAGAAACATGCTGTCTTGAGTTATTTTGATGGGAGATTATGTGTTTTTGTTGACTAATTCTGAAAGTTTTTCACTGAGAGCTGCTCTCAGTTGGTCTAATTGGGAGCAGTACTTGCTGGAATTAAGCTTCTGGGTTTTCAGAAGGAGGACATAATAGAGGATTCCCTTCCAATCCCACTATGTACACAACATCACCTTCTTTGGATGAAGACTACTAGCCTTTGGTATGGTTGGTGGTGGTTCATTTTGCTCATCCCCAAATCTCTTCCATTCCACATTATTTTTCAGTATTCACTTTTCGTCATCTGTCAGAATTTGTTTTAAAAGTGGAGTGCTTCTATTATGTCGAAGTAGAGAATTGCACATGGAAATATGGTCAAGAAGATTTTTTCTCAACTTTATGGAACTCAAACTTCAAAGTGATTAACATAACTAAGGTCGTGCAAATGATTTTCAGTGTTTGATTTGGATATTTTGAATATGCCAGCTATCTCCCATGTGGTATAATGTTGATTGTTCTCAAGTAATGCCTCAGTTCTACCACTATGAGCTTCAGCTGGTCTGTCTGACCGTGGGGCACCACCCAACAAGAAAGCTCCAGCACAAAGCTTCACAAACCGTTTTTGACACGTTTGAGCAGTCATAGCACCTTCTTCATACATTGCACAAATCATTTTTAAATTTCTTTTGCATTTCAGTTGCATTTTTACCTTCCCTGAAATAGAAAAGCATAATATGCCAAAAATATTTCTGTTTTACTTCCAACTTCAATATTAAAATGGCTACACAAAAACTCACCAATTCTGAGAAGTTTTCTTTTAAAAATATACATGCTGCTATATTTTTAAAAATTTGACAGCTGTCACAACACAGTCTAACAAAATTGTTTCGCATGAATGAAGCTGTCTTCAACTAAGTCATCCTATAAAAAAATAAGATGAACCTATTAGCCAACCCAATAATATAGATTCATATTTTTGAATATAATAAATGCTCAATTATAATACTTTCCTAACTAATAAATATTAACATTATTTTGATGACAAAATTTTTCAGTAATAAAAAACTGATGTATTTATAATTTCAAATTCCTGCTTGATATATTTTTACTTTATACATATTAAATCATAGACATATATGTATAACACTTTTGTATAAATATACACATTTTGTATAAATATACACAAATTTGTATAAATATAACATTTTGTATAAATATATACATATGAAAGTATGAAGAATTAAAGAGCTATTTCAGAAATCTTAAGACTCCTACTTTTTCCATTGTAGGTTAACTTTCATGTATACTGCCAAACTGTGCTAAAAATAACTCTATTTCTAATAGAAGGCATCTTCACAGTGCCAAATAGTTTTAGAAGGCTGAAAAATATATTTATCAGACTATTTTCACAGTACATTTTAAATATGCATGGTAATTGTCTCTTTCCGACTTTATAATGTGTGGCAGTATTCATAATGATTTGAAGAATAAAGAAGTATTATAGATATCATATTTTGGAGTATAACAGACTAGCTGTATTAGTAAGGCCAGGTGTTTTGGTGTTACTCTTGTTCACAGTCTTCTTTAAATAGACTTTATGACTCCTTATGAATTTCATATGGCCCTGCTAGTGAACTCTCAAGATTGGGGAGGTTGAAGACAGAAGAGAGGATGCATCTGTCATAACAGGGACAGACAGTCAGCATTCTGGAAACTTGGAACCAGTAGAGAACACAGTACCTCCGTCGCCTTCCCATCACTAGCTGCGGTCTTCATCCCACACATCAACTCGCTGGCTAGTTCACCTTGGGCTCCTTGCTCAGTCATGTCCAACTCTTTGCAACCTCTGAGCCATTCAAAACCTTCTCTGAGGTATTCTGCCTGGATTTGGCCCTTATGTTGCCAAGTCACAAATCAGAACTCCCTTTGTTGGGCTGCAATCTTTACTCTTCAGACATACTGTGGGGTAATGTGGTCCCTTTGTGACGGGAGTTTTATTTGGATGTGTTTTATGGAGAACCCAGTGATTCTATCCTCAGGCAGGGTCACTAGACAACATCAAGACATGCAAATATGTGGTGTCCCCGACAGTTCCCAACTCCACTATTTATTTTAGGTGAGTGGAGTCAGTGACTTTCCAGAGTTCTTTGATAGATGGCTATCAGATGGAAACATGGACACAATGCTCTCTGGAGACTCTTGAGTCTGCTCAAGCTGAAAATGACAACTTTTCATGAGCTTCATAGACCTCTCAGGCAAAGTCCAGCACATAAGTAATGTAGCCTTCCCAGACCAGCTGTTTGGTCAAGGACTCTGATTATACCCACATTGATTTGAGATTATTTAAATATGCATTTCACATACTCATTATAGATCACTATCCCTTTGAAAAGGGAAAATAGTGTTGATCGTGTATTATTAAGTTTGAGCTTCTTGGAAGAAATGGTCCGTAAAAGTTGAAAAGTATCATTATAAACATTACACACACAATATAAATGTATAGATTTAAGCAGTGAAGTCCTGGAAAATATCTGCATTTAGCTGAGACTGAGTAACAAACAATCAATAATTATATGCAAATTAGTGTTTTATTCAATATAACCAACCTGCATAACATTTTCAGTGCAAATCAGCAAGTGCTGTAGAATTAAAAACCCTGAGGGTAGCTAGTGACCAGAACATTTCTTGCATGCATGATGTCTCAAGAAAGTACATTTAGCCTGGTTACACCAGCAATTGATATTTTGTCCAAACTGTTCCCCCACCACCACCAAAAAAAAACCCTTCCAATCACACTCTACTTAATTTCACTTAATTTTAATCACAGTGTACTTGCATGGACAGGTTTCTTTTAAACACTGATTTATTCTCTAAATGGAGAGGCATGGTTGTTATTTAAGATCTAATGTTCCCCGCTGGTCACATTTGGGAGGCTTTCCAACAGCAGGGCACGATTGTTATTTAAGATATAACGTGCCTCACTGGTCGCATTTGGGAGCTGTTTCTGGCTGTGCTGAGCCCTTGCCTGTCTGGCAAATGTACCAGCGCCAGAAAAAAACACATAAATTCCTTGATGTCTCTGTGGACTTTTCTTGAATTAAGTTAACCTCTTGTTTTCTTCCTGTTCTAATTAAAATGCTAAATGAAAGAGGCAATTTTTACTTTCATTTTGTTGCAACCAGCTTACCCTGGCTATTTATTTTGGGCATACTTGAAAAATTATTAGAATCCTGAATAATAAAATCAAGCAAGTTGTAAGGCACAGATTAACTCAGGAAAGTGGTACTTGAGCTTTAACTTTGCCTTATGAATAAAAAAAAAATGACAACACATGCTCCAGAGCAATAGTGTAGCTTAGGAAACTTATGAAGTAAATGATATTCTTATGGACAAGTCCAAAACACTGACATCGATCTTTGTACTTTATCTGTTTTGATAAAGACATTCCCTTGCACCTAAGGATCCAAGGACATTATCATTTTTACCTCTCTTCCTAGGTCTATTAAATCATGCTGTGGGGTCTAATACAGCATTAAAATAAAAACATAAGACTTGCTTACTTTTCTGTTGACTTTTTAAAATTGAATGATCATTTTATACAATAAAATGTACAGATCTTAAGTGCTCAACTTGATGGCTTTTGACAATTCTAATAAATTTATAAAACTACCACTCAGCAAAAGATATATTGCACTTTCATTACTGGAAATGTCTCTTGTACTCCATCTCACACACTTCCAATCCAACAGGTAATCACTTGGTTGGTGAGACTGAACTATGGCATTGGATAGGATGTGTGATTTTTCTGTCTCCTTTAATTTGAGATAGCAATTTTGAAATTAATCCATCTTGCTGTCAGACATTAGTAGTTCATTCTCATATTATTATTATGTAAATATATCAGAATATGTATTGATCTAATATTTTGTTGTTGGCGTTTTTCTTTTTGGGCCAATATAAATAAGACTACTATAAGCATTCTTGTTAATATATGTTTTATTTCTCTTGGAAAAACATTTAAAATGAAATTGCTGAATCATTGGCCAGATAGATGCTTAAGTTTTTAAGAAGTCACCAAAAAGTTCTCCAAGATGGTTTTGTTATTTTATGTCCCCACCAAGAATAAACAAATATTCAACTTGCTTCGGTCCTTGCCAATATCTGGTAATGTCAAAAAAGCATTTTATTTTAACCTTATAGAGTTTGTGAAATGGTATCTCACTCTATATTTGTTTTTATCTCACTGATGACTACTGTTACTGTAAGCATTTTCATGTGCTTACTGGTTATTTCTATATCTACCTTCATGAATGTGAGGGGAAGGTTTCTGAGATCTTATAAAATAAGTTTAGGAAAAACTAATTTCAACATATCAAAAACGTTTACTCAAATGTGCAAACACTCATATTTTAGAGTGGTCAAAATTGACACTTTGATAGTTTCTATCAATGCTTTTGAAGTACACTGCTAAGCACAATTTAAAAGGTAGTTTTCTAAATTATTTAAATTTTTCAAGGTGGATAAAACCTGAATTTTGATTAAAAATTACTATTAACGATGAGCCTAAGGTGTTTTGTTCAATTACCTTTTATGTTTGTTTGTTTGTGTGTCAGAAGTTCCACCTGAATCTTTCAGGTCTATCTGGATATATTGTGAGAATGATTTAAGTTCCCTAAATAATGTGTTTTCAGAGCAATATACAAAGCAAGTTAGAAATGCAGAGAAATTAGGTCCTTTGATAACTGATTAGTGCAAATTAATGAGAAGATGGTCTTGGGGGCATAATTAGCCATCTTCTTTGGTGAAATGCCGGCTTCCTCGTGGCTCAGCCGGTAAAGAATTCACCTGTAAATGCAGGAGACCTGGGTTTGACCCCTGGGTTGGAAGATCCCCTGGAGAAGGGAAAAGCTACCCACTCCAGTATTTTGGTCTGAATTCCATGGATTGTATAGTACATGGGGTCACAAAGAGTCGGAGAGGACTGAGTGATTTTCACTAACTTTTCCTGAAATGTAAAAGTCTAAGTCTGTGGTTCTTTAAATCTAGACTTAAAAAATGGATTTAAAATTTCATAAATTTTAAATAATTAAAAAATTTTCACTTATTTTCTAACAGAGCATAATTTACACACTGATATGTGCACTCAGAAGTCAAAAACAAATATGAGTTCGAGAATAATTTTATTGCTAAATTTTGGGGCGAGTTGTGTAATATGAGACTCATGTTGATTAGGTCAAGGTTTGTGTTAGTTGCTGTCATGGGCATATGAGCTTCCCAGGTGGCTAGGTGGTAAAGAACCTGCCTGCAACGCAGAAGCTGAAGGAGACGTGGGTTCGATCCCTGGGTCAGGAAGATCCCCTGGAGGAAGGCAGGGCAATGCAGACCAGTATTCTCGCCTGGAGAATTCCATGGACAGAAAAGCCTGACAGGCAACAGTCCATAGCGTTGTGAAGAGTTGGACACAACTGAAGTGACTTAGCCGGCATGCACACGTATTGTGAAGCAAGGCATGCCATGTGCTATTCTATGTCAACCACATGCTGCTTTTAAGTGTCACAGCAACATTTTTACAGTGGTGTCTGACATATATCCATAAGGCACATTGCATATTTAACTACTAATAGGCATTTTATGCATTTTTTTAATATCTTTTTGGGTACCATCATGAGATAATAGTGTTGTGAAACCTTCCCATATGTTTACTGGGACATTAGTCTGGACATCAAAGAAGGTTGAACCTTCTCATTTCCAAGAGCAACAGACAGGAACTTCTTATCCTCTGTGGATAAACACAACTGTAAGGCTACACTTATCTGTGACCTAATACATCTTGAGTCAATGTATATTTAGTTCTACTCAGTTTGACGAAGTTAGATTTTAGACCAGTTTTCCAGTTTTAAAGAACTTCAGTCTTGTCTGACTCTTTGAGACCCTATGGACTGTAGCCTGCCAGGCTCTTCAGTCCATGGGATTCTCCCATCAAGAATACTGGAGTGGGTTGCCATTTCCTCCTCTAGGGGATCTTCCTAGTCCAAAGATCAAACCTGTGTCTCCTGCACTGCAGGCTGATTCTTTACTGCTGAGTCACCAAGGAAACCCCGGTTCTTGATAAAGGAGCTTCATTTCTTCTGATGAGCATCCTAACTCCATCCCAGAGGAGAAGACAGACCCTGGGCCTGCGTCTTTCATGTCACACAGTGTCAAAGAGAAAGGAGACAGTCTGAGTCCCTTTAGCAGTCAGCCAGCCAGTGGGAGGTGAGGGAGCTGGTCTTGGGGTTTATTCCCAATTAACTAAAAGATAAGTGTGAATCGTGGGAGAAGAGTGAATAACGATCGCTTATCAAGTTCCAGGAATCCTTCATGCGGATAAGCATTCCAAAAGCCTTCGATGATCTCCCTGTGAGTTAGCCCCAGCAGTTCGTGCACAGTCAACTAGGGTTTGATCAGATCTGTGTGTCAGGTCACACTGGTGGCTTCTGCGCTGGAAAACCTACTAGACATGACGCAGGTTCAGGGGGAAAGCTTCCCAAGTCATCCATGAACAGCACAACAAACGTGCAAGGTGCTGAAGGAAAGCGCACGCCCTTCCCGTTTACCAGGTCCAGGGCACACGGCCAGCCACTCCCAGAGCCCCAAGGCTTCCCGCCCTGGACCGCTGGTCTCACAGCGCTCACACAAAACCCGGAACCACAGGGCAGCTGAGGCTGAGTGCCCAGTCAGTTCAGCCTGTAGCAACAACAGGCCTCCAGTGACTTAGTTTTGCTAACCTGTATCAGCATCCCTGAAACCTGTATCAGCCCTTCAAAGGTGGAGCTGGTGATAAAGAACCTGTCCACCAACGCGGGAGATGTAAGAGAAGCAGTTTCATCCCGGGGTGGGGAAGATCCCTGGAGGAAGAAATGCAACCCACTCCAGTACTCTCGCCTGGGTAATCCCATGGACAGAGACTGGTGGGCTATAGTCCATGAGGTCGCAAAGAGTCAGACACGACCGAAGCGACTTAGCACATACACACATCAACAAACAGGCCATGTTGGCCCATGCTCATAGACCTGTGACACTAGTCGCAGTTTTCAGACTAGCAGCAAACAGTCAAGTCAGAGTATGATGACAGTTTTACCCAATTTTTTAAATCTTTTCATTGCTGATCTGAAGTTCTTTATGTATTCAGGATCTGAGTCCTTAGTCAAATATTCAACGCAGATATTAATCTCTTTTGTTGGCAAGCTTATTCATTTGCCAAGATGACATCAACAGATGTTTTAATTTTACTGCTTGCAAGTTTTCAATTTTTCTTCTTTAATTGTTAGCGCTTTGGCAAGTCTTAGAAATCTGTCTCAAGGTCTCAAGCATGTTTGGCCATATTATTTTGTAGAAGAACTATAATTTCAGCTTTACTGAGGTTCACAGTTTACCATGAATTAATTTTTGCTTTTGAAGCAAGTCAGAGTGTGAGATTATTTTTCTTTGATATACAGACATCCAAGTGTTGTGGACCTATTTCTTAAAAAGATGTTCTTTTTACTGTTAAATTGCCTTAGTGACTTTTATAAAAATTAAAGCATGTGCTCCTGTCCACTCTGTATGCCATATTCTATTTTATTGATGTATTTTCTTTCCTTACTCCGATATACACTATCACCATTACAGTAGCTTTATAGTAAGTATTGAAATCACCTAGTTTGAATTTCTCAAACTTAGGTGTAAGACTATTTGCACTATCTAGGAAGTCTGCATTTTAAATCAATTTGCCAATCTCTAGAAAGAAATTTGCTAAGTTTTGAATGAGATTATGTTAAATCATTCTGGAAGAAGATAGACATTATTGAGCCTACCAATTCATGATCATTGCATATTTTCCAAATCATTTAAGTTAATGGTTAATTTCTCTTTATTTTTGCCTTGTTGCAATTATCACTGCAATATTCCTTTATTTTGTATTGGGATATAGCCAATTAACAATGTTGTAATAGTTTCAGGTGAACAGCCAAGGGACTCAGCCAACATAAATAAGTATCAGTTCTCCCCCTTTTTGTCTTTTTTAGGCAACAATTGGGCTTTCTCATGGCTCAGATGGTAAAGAATCCACCTGCAATGCAGGAGACCTGGATTCGATCCCTGGGTTGGGAAGATCCCCTGGAGAAGGGAATGGCAACCCACTTCAGTGTTCTTGCCTGGAGAATCCCATGGACAGAGGAGCCTGGCTGGCTACAGTCCACGGGGTCGCACAGAGTTGTACACGACTGAGCGACCAACACTTTCACTTTTCATTCTCCCCCTTCTCCCTTCCAGGCTACCACATAAAATTAAACAGACTTCTGTGTGCTATACAGTATCTCTTATTGGTTATTCACTTTATTTTTTTATATTTTTAAAAATTTTTTAAATTTATTTTTAATCGGAGGATAATTTCTTTACAACCCTGTGTTGACTTCTGCCATAAACCAACATGAAACAAGGGCAGAGAGTCCGTTTTGGCCCAAATGGATGAAATCCAGGACAATTTTATCATTCACAACAATTCTACCCAGACAATATATCAGGAGGTATGCTATCTCCATCCTCAATATTTCTAGTTTAAGTTGTATACATACACAAGGGTCAGTTAAACACCTAATCACTAGATAATATCAAAGCAAAAAGCACAGGTTCCTTGAAAACCTTGAAGTCTTCTGCTAGATTTTTATCCATATATAAATCCCACCTTTCTGAAGGTTATTTGTGCTTCTTTGTTTACTATCGCTGATGCTGCTTTTGTATATTAATGTGGTCAGTTTATTTTTAGTTCCCTGTGTCTGCAAATAATCATAGTGCAGGTCGCTTAAAACAAGAAGTTATTGCCTCAAATTTCTAAAGGTTGAAGTCTAAAATCAAGCTAGTGGGAGGGCCATACTCCCTCTGACTTGTAAGGAACAGTCTTTCCTTCTAGTCTGTTTGCCAGTGATCCTTAATAATCCTTGGCTTGCAAAGGCGTCCCTCCAGTTTCTGCTTCCCTTGTCCGTTTTCTCCCTGTGTGTTTCTGTGTCCGTTTCTCTTCTCCTCTTCTTATATGGATACCGCTCTTATTGAACCAAGATTTTATCCTACCCCAATGTGACCATGCAGTTATTAACCACATCTATGACAACTCTACTTTCAGATAGTCTCATATTTTCAGGTTAGCATTCCAACATATCTTTTTGAGGGGACTCAATTCAACAGCAGTAGTTTCTTTCAAATATTATTCAGAAATAAAAGCCATCATGTCATCTCAGAGAGCATTAAATATACATGCTATAGGAACACATAATGCTATAGCAACACATAATGCTATAGTAACACGTGATGATATAGTGTCACGTTCTGGAACCATGCGGCCACAATTCACACCTTGGTCTTGTCACTTAATTGCCGTGTTATCTTAGGTAAATCACTTCCTCTCAGCTGCCTCATTTCCTTTTCTATGAAAGGGGATAACAACATTGCCACCTATCTTAGGCTGTCCTGATAGCTCAGTTTGTAAAGAATCCGCCTGCGATGCAGGAGACCCCCGTTCAATTCCTGGGTTGGGGAAGATCCCCCAGAGAAGGGAAAGGCTGCCCACTCCAGTGTTCTGGCCTGGAGAATCCCATGGACTATACAGTCGGACACGACTGAGCAACTTTCACTTTCATCTATCTTATAGGATTGGAATAGTTAATGTTTATGAAAATGCATAAAAATTGGCTAGTATTTATGAATACTACAGTGTTAACTGTTCTCTAAGGTTTATATTTGAAAAAACTACCTAGATACCATTGATGGATGCCTCCAAGTCTTTTTGCTTACTTCAAAACAATGGCAGTTAAAAATATTTGCACTCTCTTGATAAGTTTTTATTAATATATAGAAAATATACTCAGTCACATGAATATTTACTCAGTCATTAAAAAAAAAAAGAAATAAGACTATTTGAAGCAACATGAATGGACCTAGATATTATTATATGAAGTGAAGTAAGTCAGACAGAAAGACAAATATCATGTGATATCTCTTATGTGGAAATGAATTTAAAATGATACAAATAAATATATTCATAAAACAGAAGCAGACTTATAGATATCAAAAATAAAATTATGTATACCAAAAGGGAAAGGTGTGGTGGGAGGGATAAATAGGTATTTAGAATACACATGCTATACACAGATATATAAAATACACAGATATATAAAATAAACCTACTGAATAGCACAGGGATCTATACCCAATATTTCAAAATAACTTAAACAAGAAAGGAATCTGAAAATGAATACGTATATAAGGACATATATGTGTGTATGTGTATAACTGAAATACTCTGCTGTATCCTTGAAACTTGCACAACATTGTAAATTAACTATATGTGTGTGTGTTAGTCACATAGTCGTGTCTGACTCTGTGACCCCACGGACTGTAGCCCACCTGGCTCCTCTGTCCTTGGGATTCTTCAGGCAAGAATATAACTACACTTCAATGCAAAATAACTCTACTTATTGCATAACTAAATTGTATAACAATGCAATACAAAAAATAGCTATACTTCAATACAAAATTAAATAAAATTAAAAAGGAATGTTCACTGTTAAAATTTAATAAAATGCATATGCTTCTCTGTGGCTACCTATGTCACAGCTTTTCCCTTTTCACAATTTTTTTGAAACACAATTCACAAGTCTAAATCTATTCAGTTTATCGTTTCTACAGTCTCATGGAAATGACAAACTATATGTGTTTTCCTAAGGCAAATACATGAAATATATATGGAATTGTGGATTCAAAATAATACCTTCTATTTCTCATAAAGTGACAGCTTGTCTTATGGTAACAAAATGCAACTATTCTTCAGCTTCTTCCTCAAATAGTGACTTGCTCCTGGGAATTAAGAATTTGGCAGCCACAAAAAAATGTTGCCTTATATCTGTACTTTTTTCCTTCCCATGCTGAAATTTTATCTTTACATGACTATAAATGGTGGTAAATATTTAGTAACAATGAAACAGGTTAGTGTGGAAGGAATTGGGATAATCCATTGCTAGTTGGCATGCTGTATTTTATCAGTGGTAATAAATGACCCCAAACTTTGAAGGCCAGAGGGAAATGCACATCATTTTGTTGTTTTTTTTTTTTTCCCCTCACGAGCTCATACACTTTAAAATCTTTGGGAAGTGCTTTTGCAGATAACATAAAGAAGGCCACTCATTGAATTCTGCTTTTATACCAAACTCAGTTCTGCAATTTATTAATACAGAAGCAAAAAGTGAACTCCTTAACTTATAAATTTTAAGTCACTTTATTAACTATAAAATTCCTGATATAAATATATGACATTTCACATATATTTTCCAGTGGAAACTATAACTACAGTTTGGCAATCTATTTAATTGTTTTCACTAAAAAATGTGATGTCAAGATTTTAATATAAAGAGAAGAAATTATGTAAATATACAAGTTAGATCCTGAAAATGTCAGTGAATAGAGAGTATAAGAATGCTTCACTTCAATATTATCTGTAAGTCTGCAGAGAAAAAATAAGCTTTGAAAATTTGGAGATGTAAATGGCTCACGAAAACAAAAGTGTTAAGGTGTGAATTAGTTAACCACCTTGATAGAGCTTCCCAGGTGGCGCCGGTGGTGAAGAAGCTGCCTGGCCGTGCAGGTTTGGTCCCGGGGTCGGGAAGACCCCCTGGAGAAGGGAAGGCTGCCCACTCGGTGCGCTTGCCGGAGGAGCTGGCGGGCTGAGTCCACGGGGTCGCAGAGTGGGACAGGCCGGAGCGGTGACCACATCATGGACACGGCTCCCCGCCTGGCGCTCGTGGTAAAGGGCCCGCCTGCCAAGGCAGGAGACGTAGGGAGCGTGGATTCGGCCTCCGGGTCCGGAAGATCCCCTGCAGGCCGGCGTGGCAGCCCGCCCGCTCCAGGACCCTTGCCTGGAGAATGCCACGGACAGGGGGCCCGGCGGGCCACAGCTGATGAACCGACCCATCGTGCTCACGAACACGCGACACGCACACAGCGAGGAAGCCTGAACACAGACTGCAAGCCGGACGCCAGAAACCTCCGCACGCTCACCGAGCATTGAGAAGCAGCGAAGTGTCCTCAGACGCAGGGCGGTTCTCGGGAATGCACGGAGCTGCCTCACAATCAAGCGGCGTGTTCGCGGGCGGAGCCGCCAGCTAAGTCAGCCCTGAGCCCTGGGGAACGTTCGGTCTGCTCGGCTGTTTCGTGCTACTTGGAGCAGCCCATCTGCTAGGACAGACGCCTCATCCCTTCCCAGAGAAGGGCGCGCTCTGCGGTCATCCGCGCCCGGAGCCCGGGAAGGGAATGCTCTCAGCGTGGGTTACTGCGCCCCGGGAAGCGTCGGGGAAACAGAGCCAGCTTTGGTTTGTCTTCCGTGGGGCACTTCAGAAGATGACTGCTGATATTCTCTCATCTCCCTCGGTGCTACAAGAGCCCAGCCTTCAGGTAGCATCTCTTTAAGGTACCTCTTAACCAATCTTAATCTAATTCAGGAGGTATGAGAAATAGTGAGACTATTTTGTATGCCAGATCTGGCATTGCCCGTGAAACACTCCAGCTGCGTTTGACATGGAGAATCAATATTCCACATAAGCTCATTCTGTTCATGGAAAAAAAGGCATTCATGACTCTCTTGACTCTGCAAGATGCTTTTATGAAAATTACTAATATTGACTCAGGAGAAAAGGATACAAAAAAAAGCATTTGCTTAAGCATTTTGACAATGTGCCCATGAAATATTTTGAAGAATACTATTAAATCCTTCCACTCTACTTCATATCACATTGCAATTCAAAAATGTATAGATGTTCTCCCTGGTGGTTTATCAAGAATACACATTTATAACCATTTTATACACAGCTATTTAAAAATTTGCATAGAACACCTAGGGAGGGATTACCATTCAAAATATTCTTAACTTTTCCATTGAATTTCTGTGAGTTTTAAAATTGTCCTCAAAATAGATGGGATGAATAGACCAAAAAAAAATTTTATGTTTGGAAACCTGAAGTATGCTACATGTTTGAGTTGATAATATACAGGAAGAGAAACAGTATAACATGAAGAAATCACTGAAAAATAAAAACAAAAACTTCAAAGTTTAAAGATTAACATCATTTGCCAAGAATAGATAATTTATGAATAATTACTATGTTACTTTAAATAGAACGGTGAGTATATATCAGTCTAAGTGTCCTGCAAAATATTTTGTTACTATGTTAATACTTCCGTCTTAAAGGGGTTTCCCTGATGGCTCCAACGGTAAAGAGTCTGCCTGCAATGCCGGAGACCTGAATTCCATCCTCGGGCTGGGAAAATCCCCTGGAGAAGGGAACAGCTACCCATCCCAGTTTTCTTGCCTGGAAAATTCCATAGACAGAGGAGCCTGGAGGCTTACAGTCCATGCGGTCACAAAAAGTCCAACATGACTGAGTGACTAACACTGTCACTTTCCCTCTTAAAGAGAATCCAACTATAGATATGGTTTAATATTTAAAAGGGTCTTCAAAATGATTCTTTGTGCAAAATAATAAAAAATCCTTCTTGAAAAAAGAATGAATAGAAACTCTTGAAAGCATCAGTTTCTCCTGATGTCATACAGTTTTCAATCTAGTTAGGAAATTCAGAGTAAGCAAACAGCATTAATGGACTCATGCGCAATAAGGCTGTGAGATCATTTTATCAGGCAGTGTAGTTGAAGAAGCAAATTTTATATTTTTCAAAGATTTTTTTGGAATATAATTGATTTGCAGTGCTGTGTTTTGGCTGTAGAACACAACGAATCTGCTATTATGCACTCACATGCTCCCTCTTGGATTTCCTTCCCATTGAGTCACCATAGATCGCTGAGTGGGTTCCCTGTGTCCTATCTACAGCAGGGTCCCGTTAGCTGTCTATTTTATGCATAGTATCGGCAACACAGAGGTCAGTCTCAAAATCTCCCAGTTCATACCACGCCCCTCCGCAGACATCCCCCCTTGGTGTCCATACCTCTGTTCTCTATACATCTGTGTCTCTATTTCTGCTTTGCAAATGAGCTCATCTGTAGCATTTTTTTAAGATTCCACATACATGTATTAATTGTTTTCCTCTTTCTGACTTGCTTCATTCTGTACCACAGTCTCCATCTCTACCCTCATACAATGACAATGAAAGGGAAGTGTGGAGTGTTTGTGGTGAATCTTTGTTACTAAGGAGATGAGCAAAAATTCAGAGGCACTCTGCACGTCTGAGTTGAGAGCTGTTGGTAAAACTGACTTGCTTTGTGGTAACTTGTTTTTTGATTTTATGGCCTGAGTTGGGTATATTATGAAATATTAACATGCTCAGATATTGGTTGGTTTTAATGTCCTTATCTATAAAATAAAAGCTGGGAAGTTGTGCTGCTATCCTCTATTAATATTCTTTGAGAGGGCCCTGATTTCAAAAAGTTCAAGAATCATGGATTTATATATAAGAAAATTCAGACGTGTTAATTTTGTAATTTAAAATAGCCAGCAGAAATCCTATAAAGCTCAAGTGCCTGAATTTGACAACAATAATTCTTGAATTAGTAAGATTTTAAAGTGCAATCGAGTGATAGGGAATATGAACAAAAGCCACTCTGCAAGAAATTAATTTGCTTTGAACAGACCTAAAGAGAAAACAAAGCCCATTTGTATGTAGGAATCCACAAATAGGAGTTACTTAGGCTAAGGCTTATGGGAAGGGACATGGAACTGGGCTTCCTTCTGAATCCACATGTCAGCTGAGGCTTTCCTATCTCACGCAGGGCTTCCCTGACGGCTCAGTCGGTAAAGAATCCACCTGTGATGCAGTATACCCTGGTTTGATTCCTGGGTCAGGAAAATCTGCTGAAGAAGGGATAGGCTACCCAATCCTGTATCTTGGGCTTCCCTGGTATCTCAGCTGCTAAAGAATCTGCCTGCAATGTGGGAAACCAGGGTTTGAGCCCTGGTTGGGAAGATCCCCTGGAGAAGGGAATGGCTACCCACTCCACTATTCTGGCCTGGAGAATTCCATGGAGAATTTCATGGGCTTGCAAAGAGTCAGACACGACTGAGCGACTTTCACCTTCACTTCTGTCACCTAGCCTGCCATCAGACATGTCGAAGTAGCGTCACTACAACAGCTGGGATCCTTTTGAGCTGAGCTTTTCTGTCAAATTCTGTCTTTGTAACGGCATCTGGTCTTGCCTACGTGTTTAATTTAGTGTTGAGATTCTTCAGGTCGTTCTTTCAAGCTGCTCTTAACATTGTCCAGAGACTGAAAAACAAGATGTTTATTCATTAGCATCATTTTTTTTCCCCCAACTCAGCACAGGCGAAATGTTCTTTCATGTGTTATCTCTTTAGATAAAGAACCAAACAGGTTAGACTAAAGGCAATTTAGCTTTCTCTGGATAAAGCATCATGTTTCAGAAATGACAGAGACAATGGAAAACATCAATTAGGAAAAAGGCTCTCCTAAGAGAAAGGGAAGGCTCTAAAGTAAACATCAACGGGTCAGTTCATGCTGAGATAATTGCACTTTGATTAACAAATGCATCCTAATAGGCATAATTTAAAAATCCTGTAGAAAAGATCATCTGTGCACAAAGAAGTTTTCCAGTCCTTTCCGTCTGGCCAGGCAAGCCTCCTGCTGAGGCCCCAGCCCTCATCAAGACCTGGAACAATCCTGCCCCCTGTATCGACTTCTCAGTGACCAGTATCCTGAGTTATTTTTTTATAGCACTTCTCTGATATTAATGCATCCCAAACTATCCCAAATTTTCTTATACAGCACACATACCCCTTTCTCTTTTTCTCTTCTTCATCTGCTATGATTGGCATATAACGTGCTTACAGCTTATCCTCCGGTTACAGATCCAGAGAGTTCGGTTGTGGATGTCAGGCTCCTTTGCCTGGAGCACAAAGAACCAACTGAACTCTTGAAAGCTTCTAATTTGGAGGACTGCATTCTTTCTTATTATCCACAGTCAATGATTAGAGTCCAGCTATGAATTATCTATGGCCAGATTACAATAGAATGTTACAGATTTACGTAATGGTGACTAATAACCGATAAACTCAGCTGTGTCCCACACATTGTGTAGAAGCTCTGTATTAGACTTTGACTACAGGGTCATGTGGGTTTCCTTGGTGGGTCAGAGAGCAAAGAATCTGCCTGCAATGCAGGAGACCCAGGTTCAATCCCTGGATAAGGAAGATCCCCTGGAGAAGGGAATGGCAACCCACTCCAGAATTCTTGGCTAGAGGATGCGAGCCAAGAGTTGGACATGACTAAGTAGCTAGAATTACCATGACTATGGGGCAGAGGACAGGAACATCATCCTTTTCTCTCCAAGCAAGGAGGTTGCTGAAGTTACTTTATAGAGAGCTAGAATTAAGGGGATTAAGTTCTCCTAAAGAGATGCATTTCTTAGACACATGCTTTGAATCAAAGATGCAAGTCTGCTCTAACACAAAGCAGAGGGTCATGCTGGTTTGCAAATACAAAATCTCTCCTAAAGAAATTGCATGGTTTAATTTTACATCTTAAGCTTTATTTTATATTTTCATATTACCTGTTTGTTTGTTTGCTGTTTGTTTCCTCAGGGTTATAATGCTATTCCATTGTAATACATTCAAACCAACTCTGTGTGAAGTTGCAAATGTCAATAGTAATGTAGCTAAATTATTCCAACAAACCTAAGGGCATGGAGGTGACTGCAATCAGAGTACACATTTCCCTATCCTTCAAGATTTTAAGAAGGAGCTCAACCACAAAGGAACTTGCAGATCACAGTGAGGGTCCTGTCAGTTCTTTAGATACTTCTCTGTCTATAATTCCATTTGGGCTTGTCCAGCATTTCTGAATATCTGGCTAACTTCCTGCTTTCTCTTCAAGGGCAAGTAACTAGTAATAACTTTAGAATATGTAGTACTTACTGTAAAATTGAGAAATTTATATGGCAAACCATCTCCTTAGCAGATCCAGGTTTTGGGCCTTCAGATATATTTTTTGGCCTTAATAATAACACTTTTATTAACTTTCTCTTGAAGTATAATACCCAGAGAATAAAAGTAAAAGATCTTAATACTTGTATAAATCAATTAAATTCTACAGAGTGAACATATCTGTAACAGCACGTAGGAAAACATGTAGAGAATTATCAGAACCCTAGAAGGACCCTTCATCACTTTCCACTTGACACCCCCTAGGATAAATTATTCTGAGACCACAAACAAAGCATTGTGCTTCCTTGAACTCTAAATGAAGGGGAATATATAAGATGGGCTCTTTTGTATGTGTCTTTCATTTTTTTGACATGTATGTGAGAGTCACCCACATATTTTTGAACAGCTGTTTGTTGTTCAGTCGCTAAGTCATGTCCAACACTTTCAGATCCCATGGACCGTAGCATACCAGCCTGCTTTGTCCTCTGCCATCTCCCTGAGTTTGCTCAAAGTCATGTCCATTGAGTCAGTGATGCCATCTAACCGTCTCGTCCTCTGACACTGACTTAATTTTTGCCTTCAATCTTCAGCATCAGGGACTTTTTTGGTGAATTGACTCTTCATATCAGGTAGTCAAAGTATTGGAGTTTTAGCTTCAGCATCAGTCCATTCAATATTCAAGACTGATTTTAGAATTGACTGGTTTGATCTCACTGCAGTCCATGGGTCTCTCAAAAGTGGTGTCTCTGCTTTTTAATATGCTGTCTAGGTTTGCCATGCAAAAAGAACTGCAAAAAGGCAAAATGGTTGTCTTAGGAGGCCTTGCAAATAGCTGAGAAAAGAAGAGAAGCTAAAGGCAAAGGAGAAAAGGAAAGATATACCCATCTGAATGTAGAGTTCCAAAGAATATCAAGGAGAGATAAGAAAGCCTTCCTCAGGGATCAGTGCAAAGAAATAGAGGAAAATAATAGAATGGGAAAAGCTAGAGATCTCTTCAAGAAAATTAGAGATACCAAGGGAATATTTCATGCAAAGATGGGCTTAATAAAGGACAGAAATGGTATGGACCTAACAGAAGCAGAAGATATTAAGAAGAGGTGGCAAGAATACACAGGAGAACTATACAAAAAAGATCTTCATGACCCAGATAATCACAATGGTGTGATCACTCACCTAGAGCCAGACATCTTGGAAGGTGAAGTTAAGTGGGCCTTAGGAAGTATCATTGTGAACAAAGCTTGTGGAGGTGATGGAATTTCAGTTGAGCTGTTTCAAATCTTAAAATATGATGCTGCTAAGGTGCTGCACTCAATATGTCATCAAATTTGGGAAACTCAGCAGTGGCCCCAGGACTGGAAAAGGTCAGTTTTCATTGCAATCCCAAAGAAAGGCAATGACAAGGAATGTTCAAGCTACCACACAATTGCACTCATTTCACACTTTAACAAAGTCATGCTCAAAATTCTCCAAGCCAAGCTTCAACAATACGTGAACCATGAACTTACAGATGTTCAAGCTGGATTTAGAAAAGGCAGAGGAATCAGAGATCAAATTGACATCTGCTGAATCATTGAAAAAGCAAGAGAGTTCCAGAAAAACATCTACTTCTGCTTTATTGACTATGCCGCAGATTTTGACTATGTGGATCACAGTAAACTGTGAAAACTTCTTAAAGAGATGGGAATACCCAACTGCCTTCTGAAAAATCTGTAAGAAAGTCAAGAAGCAAGGTCCAGTTAGAACTGGACATGGAACAACAGACTGGGTCCAGCTGGGGAAAGGAGTACGTCAAAGCTGTATATTGTCACCCTCCTTTTTTAACTTAAATCCAGAGTACATCATGTGAAATGCCAGGATGGATGAAGTGCAAACTGGAATCAAGATCAAGATTGCTAGGAGAAATATCAATAATCTCAGATACACAGATGACACCACCCTTCTGGCAGGAAGGGAAGAAGAGCTAGAGCCTCTTAATGAAAGTGAAAGAGGAGAGTGAAAAAGTTGGCTTAAAACTCGACTTTCACAAAACTAAGATTATGGCACCATTCTTCCAATATTTTCCTATAAGAGTTTTATAGTATCTAGCCTTGCATTTAGGTTTTTAATTCATCTTTTAGTTTATGTTTGTGCATGGTATTAGAAAGTGTTCTAATTTCATTATTTTGTATCACGCTTTACAGCTTTCCCAACACCATGTATTGAAGAGACTGTCTTTTCTACATTGCATATACTTGCTCCTTTGCCACAGACTAGATGACACATAATAAGTATGTGGGTTTATCCCTGGACTTTCTGTCATTTTCCATTGATCTAATTCTGTTTGTGTGTGTGTGTGTGTGTGTGTGTGTGTGTGTGCCAGTACCATACTGTTTTAATCAACTGTAGCTTTGTAGTATAGTCTGAAGTCAGGGAGCCTGATTCCTCCAACTCTTTTTCTCACTCAAGAATGTTTTAGCTATTCAAGATCTTTGTCTTTCCATATAAACTGCAAACATTTTTTTATGTAAATCTATGAAAAATGCCATTGATAATTTTACTTGTTGTTCTGTCAGTAAATCATGTCTGACTCTTTGCAACCCCATGGACTATGGCATGTCAGACTCCCCTGTCCCTTACTGTCCCAGAGTTGGCTCAAATTCGTATCCAATGAGTTGGTGATGTGATCTAATGCTCTCATCCTCTGCCACCCCCCTCTCCTTTTGCCTTCAATCTTCCCCATCACCTGGGTCTTTTCCAGTCAGTCAGCTCTTTGCATCAGGTAACCAAAGTGACAGAGCTTCAACTTCAGCATCAGTCCTTCCAATGGATATTCAGGTTTGATTTCCTTTAGGGTTGGCTGGTTTGATCTCCTTGCAGTCCAAGGGGACTCTCAAGAATCTTCTCTAGCACCACAACTTGAAAACATAAATTCTTTGGTGCTCAACCTTCTTTATGGTCCAACACTCACATCTGTACATGCTTATTGGTAAAACAGATTTTTAACTATATGGGCCTTTGTCAACAAAGTGATGTCTCTGCTTTTTGATACCCTGTATAGGTTTGTCATAGCTTTCCTTCCAAGGAGCAAGTATTTTTTAACTTCATGGCTGCTTCACTCTCTGCACTGATTTTGGAGCCTAAGAAAAGAAATAGGTCACTGCTTCCAGTTTTTTCCCTTATATTTGCCATAAAATAGTGGGACCAGATACCATGATCTTAGTTTTTAGAATGTTGTTTTGAGCCAGCTTTTCCTCTTTCACCATCATCAAGCAGTTCTTAGTTCTTCATTTTCTGCCATTAGAGGGGTATCATCTGCACTTCTGAGATCATTGATATTTCTCTCAGCAATCTTGATTCTCCCTTGTGATTCATTCAGCCTGGCATTTCTCATGATGTTCTCTGCATATAAGTTAAATAAGCAGAGTGACAATATACAGCCTTGATGAACTTGATGTACTCTTTTTCTAATTTTGAACCAGTCTTTTGTTCCATGTTCAGTTCTAACCATTGTTTCTTGATCTCCGTACACATTTCTCAAGAGGCAGGTAAAGTGGTCTGGTACTTTGCACAGTATTTTTGTAATCCACCCAGTCAAAGGCTTTTTCATAGTCAGTGAAGCAGAAGTAGATGCTTTTGAGGAATCCCCTGCTTTCTCCAATCCAACGAATGTTGGCAATTTGATCTGGTTCTCTGCCTTTTCAAATGGGTTTGAAGCATATAGTAAGGATTTATAAAAATCCACAGCTTTGTAGATATTCTGAGGAATGAGTGCCATAAACCCTGATTCCATGCAGAATCTCATAGAGAAAAACAGATCCCAGAGGAAAATTTTACCTGAAGAAGTTGGATCCTAGATCCTAGGGCTTCAGTTTTCGGTAAAAATTTCCACTCCCTATGAGCACAGTCTCTGAGGCTTCCTACCTTTTAGAAGGATTGTATATGCTTACACAGCCAGCCTATCAACACTGACTGCTTGAAACAGAAGAGCCCTAACCGAATATTCTGGGCTGCTATACACCTCACGAAATCCCAGTGAATCTCAGCTGGGCTCATAATGAATGGAATAGAAGCTCCCCACTATTTCAGCTTAAATGAGAAGAAAATAACTACTCTCTATATTTATTTATATTCTATTTTCATAGCTGAATAAAACTCATGCACGTGAACTCATTCTTACAAAGGCAAATAAATCATAGGTTGATAAATTACTGAGCAAGCATGTTGATAATTAATAGACAGATGAGATACTAGCTTATCAGAGAAGTTAAAAAGATAGATGGATAGAAAAATTGATAAACACATATAAAACAAGCACTTAGATAATTGTCTAAACAAAGATACATACAGACCTGCATACAGATTTCTCATGAGACAGGTAAGGTGGTCTGATATTCCCATTTCTTTAAGAATTTTCCACAATTTGTTGTGATCCACACAGTCAAAGGCTTTGGTGTACTCAATTAAGCAGACGTAGATTTTTTTTTTTTTTTCTGGAACTCTCTTGTTTTTCTCAATGATCCAATGGATGTTGGCAATTTTTCCAGTGGTCATGTACGGATGTGAGAGTCGGACTATAAAGAAAGCTGAGTGCTGAAGAATTGGTGTTTTTGAACTGTGGTGTTGAAGACTCTTGAGAGTCCCTTGGACTTCAAGGAGGTCAAGCCAGTCAATCCTAAAGGAGATCAGTCCTGAATATTCACTGGAAGACTGATGCTGAAGCTGAAACGCCAATACTTTGGCTACTTGATGTGAAGAACTGACTCATTTGTAAAGACCCTGATGTTGGAAAAGATTGAGAACAGGAGAAGATGGGGATGACAGAGGATGAGATGGTTGGATGGTATCACCAACTCACTGGACATGAGTTTTAGTAAACTCCAGGAATTTGTGATGGACAAGGAAATCTGGTGTGCTGCAGTTCTTGGGGTCACAAAGAGTTGGACACAACTGACTGAACTGAAACAGCTATTTTAAAAATCCTTATAGCAATTACAAGAATAGGCATAAGCCCTTGGGCATCTCTTTAGCCATCACTGAATAATGGTTAATTCAGGGATGCTGATTTAATAGTCCTTTAGGGAAAGTTACAAAACATATTTAACTAGCTGAAGCTTCAGGCTAGATTTGGGCAGGGAGTTCATAATGACACAATTAGAAAGAGGCCAAGATGATGAAATTAGTACCTCTCTCAAATGAAGGAAAAAGTTATTCAACTACTGCAAAACTAGAAAATAATTAAGCTACTAATTAACAATAGTCTTTTAATGTCTTTAATGGGAAAGACTCATTTAATTGTTGCTGAGTGACTCCACATCAAATCATTTTAATAAACACTTGGGAAATGATTTCTACGCTTATCAATCACACAGTCTAAAAGGATACTCAATGCATAGTCACATAAAGACTTACTATGAAGCAGAATATAGTAAAGGATTAGAGAATAAGTGCAGACAAACTTATATAAAGCACACCAGTGTAAATATTTTATTGTGGCTGAGAAACACTGTAGTTGATGTGATATAAGAATACACAAAAACCTTGACAATTAGTTTAATTTTTATGATTTAGGCATGTTACTTGTTCTTTATGAAGCTTTATTTCCTCATCTTAAAATCACCTGATTTTAAGAGTTTCATCTATCATATGGTGTTTCAGAGAGGATTTAAAAAGATAATATGAGTAAAGTAGTTAACATTTTAATATCATTTAATATTGTCAGGATTTCTATGTCTTTATCTACTTCATCAGAGTTGGGGAAGATATTTTGACAGAAAATATTTTAAGGCAAGAAGTCTAAATTGTTCACTAGGGACAGTAAGAAGAAATAAGTTTCTATTTTAAGATAGTGTCATTGGAAACATAATGAAAATAGGAGACATAGCAGACATTTTAAAATCTGGATAAAATTGTTGATTTTCTCAATTTCTCTATTCTTGGCTTGTAGAAAAGTAGACTTTTAGGAGTTGTTGAGTATGGCAACCCCTAGAAAAGCTGATGAATAGATGTTTGGAGCAGAGAAGAACGTTACAGAGTGAAAGGGGTGGGCGGTTTGATTCGCTAGGTCAGTAAGAGTTTCAGTGGTGAATGAATAAGCATTGTAATGAGAGCAGTGAAGAGCAAAACGAATGAGCAGGGAACTGAAATGAGGCGATGTGGGACACTGAGTCTAAGGTGTATTAAAGAGAAATTTCTGAGTAATGCACTAGAAAATCGGTTAGTGATTTATCTTTGAGGTAATTTACAGAAAAATTGTAAAAAACCAAATAAACAAACAAAAAGACTTCCTAAAAGTGATATAAAATCCCACAGAGAAGGAGCTGTAAGTCTTTGTTACATTCTAAAATGCTTATGAGGTTTTATTTCCATATATATTAAGATTTAAAAAAATCTTTTAAAAAAGCTAGGTTACATTTATTAGAATTGAAGAAAAAGTGAAATACCACTTCACGCTAAAGCACATTTTAAGCTTAGTTGTGAAAACTTTCCATCTCCTCCACATATAGCCTGTTAAGAAAATATAAAAATGAGCAAAATTTAACTGGCAAATGAAAAATCATAAAATCAAGAAAACCAATGAAAACTTGGCAAGAAAGACTTTGGTAGTTGAACAAAGAATACTTTTTTGCTCCTCAACTCCTTGGCCAGGGAGGTAGAGAATCCACTCCTGACTGCTGCAGCCAGGAACACACAGCTCCCTAAACTCCACCAAAATAATCCAGCAAGTCACTAATGTAATAAAAGAGAGCAACAAGAGCAAAACTGGAGAAATGGAAGGCTGGAACTCAGAGCTGCTAAAATATATTACTTAAAATGTCCAGTTTTAACAACAAAAATAATATGAGACATGCTAAGAAACAGGACTATTTAACTTACATGCTGGAAAGGTAACAGATACTTCCTATGAGGGTGACCAGATATCCAGATTTATCAGGAAAAAGACAAAAACTTCAAATTATAGAGTGTTTTATAAAGACCATTATAAACAGGTTTATGGAATTAAAGGAACTGTGATTAAGGAAATAAATAGAAGCGTAATGGCTATATCACATCAAGTAGAGAATATTAATACAGAGATAGAATTCATGAAAAAACAACAGAATAAATTTTGAAGTTGGAAAATAAATAACGTAAATGAAAAATACTATTTACTAGGGGTCTCATAAGTAGATATGAATTGACAGAAGAAAGAATAAGTGGGCTGATAGACTGATGGAGATCATGCATGTCAAAAAATAAACAGGGAAAATGAATGAAGATAAATGAGGAGAGCCTCAAGCAAATACAGGCCACCATTAAGCATGCAAAAATACATGCAATGGTAGCATCAGAAAGAGAGGGGAAAATAAAAGGAGAAGAAAAAATATTCAAAGAAATAGCAGTTGCCTCATACTCAAATTTATTTAAACTTAATTTATGTATCAAAAAAAGCTCATCAGACTTCAAGAAGAATAGCTCAAACAGCCACATAAATGAAGGCTAAATAAAAACTCCCTTAGATAAACAAATGCTGATATAATGTGTTAGTAACTTATTTATCTTATAGGAAATAGAAAAGGAAGTTCATCAAGCTGAAAACAATTGGTACCAGGCAGAAATTCAATACACACAAACATACACACACACATACATGCATTGAGTGTCAATAAACATAATTATATAGATAAAAAACAGTAGGATTCCATATTTCTTCATCTTTGTCCTCTTGACTAACTTAAAAGGTAATCATATAAAGTGATGTGAATACAAGTAAATAGGTTTATAAAAGTGATTGACAAGATAATGTCTCCTTACCCAAGATGTCCACAATCTTGATTTCTGCAAACTGTTAAGATGTGCCTTTCTTTCACATGACTTGCAATATAATGACAAAGATGGCATGAAAATATTTTTCATAAATCTGTGGGAAATCATGGATTATTCTTGAGTAGCACTCAGATAATTGGTTACATGAAGAAAATTAGATAAGCTTATTACCGTTTATTACTGTAGGTGAGAAATTAAGATACATAGATGTTATCGCTAGAGATCTGGGTTTCCCTGGTGGCTCAGATGTTAAAACGTCTGCCTGCAATATGTGAGGCCTGGGTTCGATCCCTGGATTGGGAAGATCCCCTGGAGAAGGCAACCCACTCCAGTATTCTCGCCTAGAAAATCCCATGGAGAGAAGGAGCCTCGTAGGCTACCATACACGGGTATCAAAGAGTTGGACATCACTGAGCAACTTCACTTCATTGCTAAAGAGCTATATGTATCTCTAAACCATAACTCTTTTTTTAAAAAGTATTTCCTCTTGCTCCAACAGGTTTATAAAAAAGACATATCCAAAATTCATCACAGAGACTACAAGATGTGTTATGCCTGGGGCATCTGATATTAAGAGTAAGCCAAATTTCAGAGTCTCATGTTTAATTTGCCACTATATTCCAGATGTAAAAAAAAATCTGCATTTGGGTTGGTGCTGGTGGGTCAGTAGCTAAGTTGTGTTCAGCTCTCGTGACCCTGAGGGCTGTAGCCCACCAGGCTCCTCTCTCCTTGGCATTTCTCAGTTAAGAATAGAGGAGTGGGTTGCCATTTTCTTCTCCAGGGGATCTTCCCGACTCAGGGATGGAGCTTGCATCTTTTACGTCCCCTTGCAGGCAGATTGTCTATTTACTGAGCCACCAGGGAAGCCCATGATTTGGGAACCATATCTAATATATCCTGGGACATTTGACTAATGCCATCTTTTAGAGCATTTTCTGTGATTGGAGCATTTCTATGGTCTTCAGTTTTGTATTTCTACCAAACTTAGGGCTCAGGTGGATAGACAGGAAGGCTGTGATTTAGAATTAAGGAGGATATGTTGCATGACAAAACCATGATTCCAGAAAAATCTGAACAATCTGGATAAATGGGTTCGAAGTATCTTTTTCTTAGATATAACTTAATATGAATAAACATTGCATTCTGTTCTTAAGGCGTAATGATTTAAATGCAGAAAAGCAGTAAGAGGAAAGTATAAAATATTAGGATTTTAAGTTGAGCTTATAATTATATGTGAGTCAGTAATATTATCTATGAGATTAAAAAGTTAATATAATGTTAAACTTTATTAAAAGACAATGTATAGTACAAAAGGAGTGAGTTTTAACATTTATTCTGGCATTCTCTGGCAAGGTCAATTCTAAATATAATGGATGAAAAACTACATTTGTTTATAAGAGGCAACTTTTTAAGGAACAATAACATTTGAGTAAGCAGAATGTTGAGTAATAAAAGCCATTGACTCAAGATATTTACCACCGTGTTCCAAGCATAATATTAGGCAGTACCACAGAGGAAAATAATTAAAGAAAGTAAGTGTTGTATATTTCGTTATTGCTTCCAATTATTATGATTTTTTTCCTGCCTCTCCTTGTGAAATGATTATACTTCCTATTTCATTTACTCCCAAATTGGTCATTTGCTTCTGAAAACAACTTGTAAAAATGACAAGTGCTACTACTGAGCAGAAACTTAAAAATCCATGTATGCTTCCCCAATATATTTATCTTTCATCCATGCTGTCCCTAAATGGTCTGCTCTTTCAATGAAGAACACCTACGCATCAGAGCCATTGCTGACCTGCAGCCAAGTGAACAGGTGTTGCAAGAGAAATAAATCTTTTTGGCTTCAAACACTGAAATTTAAGAATTGTTTGTTATGAAAACATCACCTGGCAGAAGTTGACTAAGGTTTTAAGGATAACTAGAACAAGATACTCAGGGGAGGCCATTGTCCACAATTACCTGATTGAATATTATAAGGAAAAATTATTAGACTTCATTGGTGAAACTGCAGCAAATGCCCTACACAAGAGGTTGTAAGATAGAGTAGGATATGTTCAGATATGCTGCAATAGCAGAAGGCCTGAGAGTCTCAGGTGCACAGTCAAACCAAAAATGATGCATTGATCATAATGTTTGTCAGATCTTGTCTATGAGGGCTCTGCTCCATGTGTTCATTCAAATACTCCTGATGATAGATGCGCCTCCACCATTTTGTAAATGCACCAAATGAAATACATGACCTTTAGGTCCCTAGAGCAGAAGAAGAGACATTTGGAAAATCATGCTCTGACTTTTCCATGCATTGGCCTGAAATGCACACAATATTTTTTTCTACCCACAGCGCATGTGCCACAAAGATCCCACATGGCACGGTGTAGATCCTGCATGTCACGACTAAGACTTAAAGCAACCAAAAACAAACAAACAAAATGTCTCCCTTCACATTGTACTGAATAATTATAGTTAAGCTTTAGTTCACTGCATTTTGCATAGTTATTGCAGTGTTAGTCTCTCAGTCATGCCTGATTCTTTGCGACCCCACGGACTGTAGCCCACTAGACCCCTCTGTCCATGGGGTTTCCCAGGAAAGAATACTGGAGTGAGTGGCCATTCACTTCTCCAGGGGATCTTCCCGACACAAGGATCAAACCCTGGTCTCTTGCACTGCAAACAGATTCCTTACCATCTGAGCCACGAGGAAAGAATAACTGGGAAGACTTATTTTACTCTTTAAATTTTATTTTATTTTATTATTATTATTATTTTTATTTGTAGTGAATTTTGTCATACATTGAAATGAAACAGCCATGGGTTTACATGTGTTCCCCATCCCGATCCCCCCTCTCACCTCCCTCTCCACCTGCTCCCTCTATGTCTTCCCAGTGCACCAGGTCCGAGCGCTTGTCTCATGCATCCAACCTGGGCTGGTGATCTGTTTCACCCTAAATAATATACATGTTTCGATGCTGTTCTCTTGAAACATCCCACCCTCGCCTTCTCCCACAGAGTCTAAAAGACTGTTCTATAAATCTGTGTCTCTTTTTCTGTTCTGCATATAGAGTTATCATTAACATCTTTCTAAATTCCATATATATGTGTTAGTATATTATAATGGTCTTTATCTTTCTGGCTTACTTCACTCTGTATAATGGGCTCCAGTTTCATCCATCTCATTAGAACTGATTCAAATGAATTCTTTTTAATGGCTGAGTAATAGTACAGCCACTACGGAAAACAGTGTGGAGATCTCTTAAAAAACTGGAAATAGAACTTCCATATGACCCAGCAATCCCACTTCTGGGCATACACACCAAGGAAACCAGATCTGAAAGAGACACGTGCACCCCAATGTTCATCGCAGCACTGTTTATCATAGCCAGGACAGGGAAGCAACCTAGATGCCCATCAGCAGACGAATGGATAAGGAAGCTGTGGTACATATACTCTTTAAATTTTAGAATTGTCTTATTCTTCAATAAATTTTCTTTTATTTATAAACCCTATTCCAATCTTATATTTCCCAGATTATACACAAAAACATCCTCATTTTTCTCTTTGGATAGATAATTTTAGAGACAAATGTCTTCATGATGGTTCATGTGGTGACTCCTGATTATCTTCTGGAGTTTCAAATGCTGTTTTTGGAGGGGTTGACACTGTGATAGTTAAGTGTTGTTTTTTATTAGAAGTATTCAAATAACTCACCAACCTTGACTCTCAGCTTGTCTAGATTTAGAAGTCCTCCATATAATCAATTTGTGTGGCTCATGTTAAAGACTAAATACTTGGAATAGAACACTGATTCTTTATAGCTAAGTCTCTCTTAGCTATTTTAATTAAAAAAATATATTCCAAAGAAAAATTTAGTGGAGTTGATAACTTCTGTTATTAAAGGAAGAATATTCTTCAGCTTATGGAAAATCAGAATATATCATTATTCTCGGATCAGAGTAAGATAATGTTTACCTATGAGATCATTTTTCCCAGGAGTAAGTGTCTTTTAATTTCATGGCTATAGTCACTATTTGCAATGGTTTTGGAGGCCCCAAAGTAAAGTCTGCCACTGTTTCCACTGTTTCCCCATCTATTTGCCATGAAGTGATGGGAACAGATGCCATGATCTTAGTTTTCTGAATGTTGAGCTTTAAGCCAAATTTTTCACTCTCCTCTTTCACTTTCATCAAGAGGCTCTTTAGTTCTTCTTCCCTTTCTGCCATAAGGGTGGTGTCATCTGCATATCTGAGGTTACTGATATTTCTCCCGGCAATCTTGATTCCAGCTTGTGCTTCCTCCAGCCCAGCATTTCTCACGATGTACTCTGCATATAAGTTAAATAAGCAGGGTGACAATATACAGCCTTTTCTTGGTCATGAAAAGTTATGACCAACCTAGACAGCATATTAAAAAGCAGAGACATTACTTTGCCAGCAAAGTTTCATCTAGTCAAGGCTATGGTTTTTTCAGTGGTCATGTATGGATGTGAGAGTTGGACTATAAAGAAAGCTGAGTGCCAAAGAATTGATGCTTCTGAACTGTGTGTTGGAGAAGACTCTTGTGAGTCCCTTGGACTTCAAGGAGAGCCAACCAGTCCATCCTAAAGGAAATAAGCCCTGGGTGTTCATTGGAAGGACTGATGTTGAAACTGAGACTCCAATAATTTGACTACCTGATGGAAAGAGTTGCCTCATTGGAAAAGACCCTGATGCTGGGAAAGATTGAAGACAGGAGGAGAAGGGGACGACAGAGGATGAGATGGTTGGATGGCATCACTGACTCGATGGACATGGGTTTGGGTGGACTCCGGGAGTTGGTGATGGACAGGGAGGCCTTGCGTGCTGCAGTTCATGGGGTCTCAAAGAGTCGGACAGGGCTGAGCGGCTGAACTAACTAACTGCAAACTATTTTTTGGAAGTTGATACTTATTGGTAGTGTTTGCTATGATACTGAATATCCCATATCATGTAAAAATTAAAGGTATTGTTGCTGTAGTTGTTCATTTACTAAGTTATATCCTACTCTTTGTGACCCCACAGACTGCAGCACCCCAGGCTTCCCTTCACTATCTCCCGGACTTTGCTCAAACTCATGTCCGTTGATTCAGTGATGCCATTCAATTATCTCATCTTAAAGTTACTGTAAAATATTGTAAAAACTTCTTACTCTAATATTCATTGAGGCCTTATTTTGTAAAGCCCTAAGTAATAGCAAAATTAAATCTCCAGAGACAAATTAAATTCCAAGGGAAGTCATTACATGATAAAATTTGCAAAAAATCATTTTTAGTTATTAATCTACACAGTAACAACAAAAGAGAGTATTCTAAAGTCTACACTTTTAGTTGTTGTGATATTAGGAGATACCCGTAAGATTCTAACTACCTCTTCACTTCCCAAAGCTCACGTTATAATAATGGCATCGACACGAATATATTTTTCATTACAAATCATGTGGATTATCAGCAAAGACATGGATTGATTAGCATTAAAAGACAGACTGTATTTTATTGTTTGTAACATAAATCACCTCATAGTTGGGTGGTATTCTGCACATCAGTGTTTGACAATAATTTATGAGTGTACCAAAGTAGACATTGGTCAATAGCTAAAAAAAGAAATCAAAGTTTGACTAATAGTTAATGTTTTATTCTTCACAGGAGACAAAAGAGCTTTATTTTTTAATATTCTTTACATCAGACATTAGCATGTGTGTTCAGTTGCTCAGTCCTGTCTGACTCTTTGGGACCTGATGGACTGTAACCCACTAGGCTCCTTTGTCCGTGGAATTCTCCAGGCAAGAATACTGGAATGGGCTCCCGTTTTCTAATCCAGGGGATCTCCCTGACCCAGGCTTGAACCTGCATCTCCGGCACTGGCAGGCAGATTCATTACCACTGATCCACCTGGGAAGCCCACTTCAGACATTATAAGTTCTAAAAAACCTCTATGGCCATATGGTTAAAGCACAATGTATAAATGATTTCTTATTTATTCATTTATTTATTAGCTAAACATCCAAACCTGTCTTGTTACTGTGCTAAATCTGAGATATAAGTCAGGTAGAATAACTTACAAAATGAAAAGCCCTGAAATTAAAAAAGTAAATAAAATAGATCATTAAAGTAAAGTATATGCCAATTAAAGAATCTGAAGAAGGAACTGTTTTTAACAAAATGAAAGCCCAAACATTCAAACTATTTAAACTAGTCTACATTTAAAAATGCATTTTCTTATATTTTACAACACTTAAAATATATTTTGATGCTTTAATCTATTTTTTTTGATACAGTATTAAGTGCATGAGAAATAAAATTTAGGGACAGAAGGGGAAATGTGCTAAATTAAACACAAAGAGAATTTTAAAATTGGTGGATAATTTTTTTTTGGTTTCACTGAATCAGATCACTGTAAATTACCTTAAGTCATGTCTAGACAATTGTGCATCTATCACTGGCAAAATGTAAAGAAGTCTTCACAAAATATTTAAACATGTAATGCTGAAGCAGTCATCAGTGCTGCTCACCAATCTTTCTTGTATTATACTTCAGGACATAGAGTTCACATTCCCTGAGCCTTTTAAGTTAAGCATGGCCATATGATGTGCTTTAGACAATGAAATGTGAGAAACATAAGCAATCTTTCTCACCTCTGCATGAAATCATTTAAGAGATGATTTTTTTTTTTTATCATTTGATCTTTTGCTGAGGAAATCATTGCAGCATATATTTACAAAGAACCTTTATCTGCCTGCACTTTAACTTGTAAACATTAACAAATGTCCCTACCAACTAGCATTGCCTATTCAGTTATAACACCTGTTTTGAGCCAATAAAGTTCTGTGATTGTGTATTATTGAACCATCATCTACCCCATCCATTAATAATTTTGTTATACGACAGTTTTATGAAAGTGAAGTCGCTCAGTGGTGTCTGACTCTTTGTGACCCCATGGACTGTAGCCTACCAGGCTTCTCTGTCTATGGGATTTTCGAGGAAAGAATACTGGAGTGGGGTGCCATTTCCTTCTCCAGGAGATCTTTCCAATCCAGGGATTGAACCCAGGTCTCCTGCATTGGAGGCAGCAGCTTTACCATCTGAGCTACAGTTTTATAGATTCCACTTAATTCTGTGTTCTCGAAACCCAGAAATGAAGCTACAGTATCTGTGTCCTGAGTGAAATAAGCCACCTGATATGTAAGATCAAGTCCTCTGTAATCAAGTTCAGGTCATCAATTCAGAACATGTCTTTTTTCCTGATCAGTTCAACTTTAGTGCTTTTGATGTTCATTCCTTTTAGGTTAATTTGACCACAAAGTTCATGTTTCTTCTGAATGATTTTTAAAATTTCAAATTCTAGAAAGCAAATGTTGTGTTATTGCCCTTTCTCCCTCAGAAGACCAGTGTTTTCCTTATTCAAACCATCTGTTTTCTCAGGATTCCATAGGCTTTGGAGCATTACAGTCTCATAAAATGACAAAAGATTTTATTTCAAAATTTAAACAAAATGGGACATTCTCTCATTTTACTTTTGTGTAATTAAGAGAAGCTTTTACTTGATCTTTCTCATAGTAAAGAAGATCTATCCAAACATGGATTTTTTTTTCTCCAATATTTATGTTTAGCAGTAGTAATTTTGCCTTAATTCTTCACCAAATTTCAGGCCCGGGATGAAGATGAGATGGTTAGATAGCATCATCAAGTCAACGGACATGAATTTGAGCAAACTCTGGGAGACAGTGAAGGAAAGGGAAGTCTGGCCTGCTGCAGTCCATGGGGTCTTAAAGAGTCACACACAACTTGGTGGCTGAACAAGAACAAACAGCAGAGATAGAGCACTTATGTAATTATTGACAGGGCTTCCCCGGGCTCAGTGGTAAAGAATCCACCTGCATGCAGGAGATGCAGGCTCGGTCCCTGGGTTGGGAAGATCCCCCGGAGAAGAAACTGGCAGACCATTCTAGTCCTCCTGCCTGGGAAACCCCATGGGCAGAGTAGCATGTGGTCTACAGTCCTTGGGGTCGCAAGAGTCCAACGTGACTCAGCAAGTGAAACAACAACAATATTGGCATAGCTTTTGACATTATCAGGGACATTTTGGAAGACATGTTGCACCATACCATTCAGGACCATTGCAGAAAATAATTACCTTAGCAAAATCATGAGGAAAGACAGAATATGTTTGTATAAAAAAAAAAATCTTTCCCAAAATCACCATATCAAATGTTCTCATGAACAACTTTCCCTTCCTTATGTGTTTTTTAAATGTTATTTTAAATTAGATTATGTAGCACAAAGACTAATCAATAATGATAGATAAACAATAAGAGGAACATGAACCTTTAACCTTGGGAAAACATAAGGAAAGAAAACATAAAACAAAAATATGAAAGGAAATAATGCATCACTGTATGGTCAGGTGACTCAGGATGGCTGCTCTCTTGTTCTCTGTACCTCGCCTGCCTGACCAGTGCCTGTTTCACCCATCACACGTGACTCACTCTTCTAAGCATGTTCCCCAGGCCCCAGCTGGTGCTTGTTCTCAGTGAGAGGGTAGTGAGGGGCGTGCCCCTGTACCGGTTCCCCAGTAACTAACAAGCCCACCTCGCATCAGCCCCCCTGTAACTGGCAATCTCTCCTTTCCTCCTCCCCCCCAACAAAGGCTGCGACCACATGCTGCCCACCTTAGGCTGCAAAGGGTGGTGTATTGTTCCAGGACCTTGCCTTAGACATGGAAGTGCCCCCATCCATTAAACCATTGATGTCTCTGTTATTAACTCTGGGCTCTTTCTTTGCTCTTAAAGTTAGACAAATACAGCCTTTCAATCTTGTGGAGTACAGCCCAACAATAACAAATTGACTTATCATGATTTGAATACAGTATTGAGTAGTTCCAAGTAACAATCTGACTTACACATTTGATCTTTTCATTTATTAACCTTACTATCTGGCCAATCTGATGAGAATTTTAGAAAATATTGAGTCACAAGGTAAGCCATGCATTTGTTACTAAACAAAAATGTGAGGAAAGCAAGAGTGTAAAGATAATTACATGTAGGTAGCAAATATACAAGGAAATATTCAAATATTTAATGTAAGGGAGAAAGAGACTTTCTATTCAAAGATTACAATAAAACATTAAATATGATCTCTCATTGTACAATTCACAAAGTACATGAAAGGATTGAGATATTTCAAATCTCAATTTTTTTCAGAAGGGAAAAAGAGTAAATAAGTACCATAGTAAAATGTAAGTTGCAATTATTATTAATTAACAAACAATACATTAAGAACAAAGGAATGGAAATCCTTAACATTAATGAACTGCATTTAACTGTCAAGTCTAAGAAAGACTTATGTGTAAATTTATACAGCCATGAAAGTCTAGCTTAGATTGGTGGGCTTAAAAAACTGCAGTCTATTCCAAAAAAAAATATTGACTAAAGAAAAATTTTGATTGAATGTTATACTTGTGGTTACAGATCATGCAATAGTGTGTCCCAATGAGACCATTCAAGTATTTGAGTTGTATTCTCACATTCTATGATTTAAGAGTTAAAATGAAAGAGTGAGAAAATTATCCTTCTAAATAATCTCACACACTTTTTCATATGCAGACATTCAATAAACATGTAAATTATGTAAGGAGAGCAAATTTTGAAGCTGACCGTAACAGAATGATATAGGACTTTTATCAGTTTTCATGTTAATAATGGAATTGTCTTGGAGATAACAGGACCATTAGAAAGAAGATTTAATACATGTAACATATAAGGCAGATAGGGTGGAGCAAAAACCAACTTCGTCTGAAATCACAGATGAAATGGACATTACCCCAAAGTCAGAGACAGATTAGAAGAGAGTTTGAAGGGGGGAAAGATCAGAAAAAGGAAGTAGAAAACACAAAGAAGAAACATGAAAGATATATAAGTGTTGGTGTTAGCAGTTTAGCCAAAGGTCAAGTAGTCTCAATTATATCATTCATCATTTGGTCTGTTTTCCTCAAACTTCTCCAGCAATGCTGATGAGAATTTTAGAAACAATTGAGTTACAAGAGAAAGTAGAAAAAATTTAAAAAAGAAAAAGAAAAGTGTAAAAATATTTAGGAATAGAATTTCTCTTTTCTAGCTATCTTTCTTAATTAAACCAATTTCTTAATATTAGCTATATTAAAATACAAGTAAGAAATAAAACCTCTGGGATCTCACTGTAGGGAGAGCTTTAAAACAAAAAACTGAAAATAAAAACTATGAGAAAAATAACAATGGAAAGCATAAAGTAGAAACTAAGCAATTGAGATGTCTTAGGAACTTCAAGAAAAATTTCTAAGGAAGTATCACTGAAAGCTATACTTAAAGAATTAGAATTTAGTGACTGGAGGAGGAGGCTGTTGGACCATCCAGAAGTGATCAGAAGAAACGGAAAAACTGGAGCTGAGATATGAAAGGTTTTTAAACTTAAGTAACTGCCATCTCAGGCAAGAGATTCATTGCCTGTGCAAGAGAAGTGCGTGGGGAAGGAGACTGAGTTAAACAAGGTTTCTGGTTGGAAATAACACTTGGGGGTCAATGAAAAGATTATAGGAAGATTATAGGTGATCTATAGGTTAAAAAATAGTTTCTAATATGTAACCAAAAGGAAAGGGGGAAGAAAGAAACACAATTAAGGATGTTTTCCAGGAAGGTAAAAATATTGGAAAACCAACCTCTGTTTTAAAAAGACCTGACAACTTATTTGTAGGAGAAAATAAATTTTATAATAGAGAATAGTGAAAAAATTTAATTGAGAGTAATAGCATTGAAGATTCCTGGATTATGAGAATTGCTAGCAGAAGAAAAAGCTTATAATACATAAAATATTTCATTATGAAGACAGGATAAAACATTTATTTAAAATGGAAATGCTTTTAAAGTTATAATTCTGTTCAAATACAGGAATTTACTATTCTTATTGTCGCAAGTGGATTCCCTTAAATTACAGTTACAGCACTATAGATGTCATATACTTTGGGGAATGAAAATGAGCAATAACACAAAATGAAAAAGCCTGAAGAAAAATATATTCCAGGCAAGTTTTGGAAGGTATTAGTTGGCATGTAACATGTCAGAAATAATTGAAATACCCAACTACCCAAATGCATCACAGAAAAAATAAAATAAAATAGAATCCTACATATTTATTTCTGCAAATATTTAAATAACATTAGTAATTTTCATATTTTACAAGCCTCATGAAAATGAAAAATATTGAGATTTTTAAACTTGCTACTCTGTTTTGATTCTGTAGTAACTTATCTTCAATTTGAAAATTTCAAAAAAATGTATTAATACCCCTAAACTCTAATATAGTTAGGCTTCCCTGGTGCCTCAGTGGTGAAGGATCCACCTGCCAATTCAGGAGATGCAAGAGGCACGGGGTCTATCCCTGGATCTGGAAGATCCCCTAGAGTCAGAAATGGCAACTCACTTCAGTATTCATGCCTGGAAAATTCCATAGACAGAGGAACCTGGCAGCTACAGTCCCTGGGGTTGCAAAGAGTTGGACATGACTGAGCATGCATACACAATTCAATATTGTTAAGGGGTAAAAAAAAAATATATATATACTGTTAAGGGGTGTGTGTGTGTATGGGTTCTTCAACATCTACATTTAATGCAATCTAACTTAAGTCATTACATTCACATTAATAACAAAATTCTAGTGCATTGACCTCATTGAATCTAGAAAAATTATTTAAAAACATTATTTTATGCTACAAGTAGCCCATTCTGGTCTTCCATATTTATTTTTTTGAAAGTTGTAATCATAAGTTGTTAATTTAAAATCTCAAAGTTTTAATAGAGGCCTTTTATCCAATATTTTATATGCCCCATATAGTGTTCCTTTGTCAACACATAAGTCATCTAATTCTGATTTTTAATATCCAGCTTCAAATTCAGTAATTCTTAGTAAGATAAATATTTGTCAATGTACTTGATATTGCGATACAGCAAAATATCAACTAGACAAAAGGAGTTTGAGTGAACTGCCTACTATTCCTGGCTGGAAAAGAAACAGCATTTAATTCAAAGGTTATCTATATTTGATATACTTGCTGACAGCTTAATTTACTTAATTCTTAATGGCACTATCATTTATTAAAATTAGTCTACATTCTTTTAGCCCTATAATGGAAGAACTGGGTGAAGTAAATGACTCTGTGAATATATTACATATTTTATTACCTCATTTGATTTTGACCTTAAAATATCAAAGTCCATATATAATTTTTGTCTTGATTTTTTAAAAAAAAAGGAAGTGAGGGAGTTCCCTAGTGGTAAAGTGGGTAAGATTTCGACTTTCAATGCAGGGAGTGCAAGTTCGATCCCTAGTTGGGGAGTTAAGATCCCACATGCCTTGTAGCCAAAAACCAAAATGCAAAATAGAAACAATATCACAGCAAATTCAATAAGGGCTTTAAAATGGCCCACATCAAAAAATATTTTTTAAAAAGGAAAGTGAAATGGAATTATTTCAATCCCGAAATCCTAAATCTTGTTTTGTATATAATGAAGCGTTGACGGCTGGCTAAGGAGAAGTAAACAGAATACACGGAGGAGCCCAGATGCCCGTAAAGCTGCTCTGGCCTTTGAATGCAGCGCGGGGCTGCCTGCACTCCCCGCACGTGAGGCCCATTAGGACACGTGAGTGCTGGCGGACTTGCGCGCCCTCCCCAGATCCGTCCTCCACCTCCTCCCTCCGCATTTGTGCCCCATATGCTGTTCTGCAGGGGCCCGTTAGTGGGCTTCCTCGCCTCTGGCCCGCCGCTGGCTTCAGCCTCGGGGAGGAAGGAGAGCGCGGCCCAGAGGCGCCTTGCTTTCTGCCCCTGCGCCGTCGGGCGGCTGTGGCCTGGCCGGCCCGGGCGGAGGCGGTGGCACCAGCCGGGCTGCGCTCCCCCCCGGCCTCCCTGAGCGCGGGTCCAGACTGTGCTAACCCCGGCTGCACCCCAGCCGGCCAGCGCCTTCTAGGCTTCTCCATCTGACCTATGTTTTCCCTCCATCTTGCCCAAACCTGTGCAGACGGTCATTTCATTAAACTTTCTCTGAATAACCATTTTTCAGCTTGCATCAGTTAGAAACCTGAGTGATATACACTAGAGGGAAAATGAAACACCTGTTGTAGGATCTTCAATAGTGTGTAAGCTCCTTAAGGACAGAAAGCATGCGTTTTTGTCCTTGAGGTCTAACCTCTGAAATCGATATGTTTTCTTGCTGCTCAAATCACACCTATAATTGGGGATCTGCTTTTGGTTTAAGTGAGATGATGAAAAGTTCAAAGGGTACTGAGTACACCCGTTAAAACAAGTTCATTAAGACCATTGTATCATTAGAACCTTTCTATACATAGGATATAATGGACATAGCTATAGGCATCAAGATTCCAAATAGCACCCGTGAGCATCTTATGAACATTACAGTTGTATCATAGCATACATATCATCTGATCATTAGATATATTGACAGCTTAATGTATTTTCCATACTAGTACCATGTAACTTTTAAGAGTACGTCTTTTGTACTTTTTAATGTCTCCACAGCTTCTGGGATAGGCTCGGGCAAAAGAATTAGAACGTTCATCCAACCACTGTCTTACTTGCTTTACTCTATTGATATTCTAGGATAGAAATGGAAACAATAATTTTCAGGTGCTTTTGAATGGAAATATACTTGAGATTAATATGCATTAGATTAGGGTGAGTATGAAGTACAGACTTGCACATCTGCAAAAGTAATTGTGTTTATTAGCAATATTTTGAAAATAAATTAATATTTTCATATTCTTAAATGAAGTTCAAATATTTTCAATTTAGTACACTAAATTAATTTTTCCCCATTTCTCTCTGGGTTGACAAACTGGTTATTCAATTTACCAAGATCAACCTTCTTTTCCTTCTACTGACACACACACATGGAAGAGAAATACTTTCTGAAACTCACAAATGAATGTTTTAACATTTTTTGATGGGAACATTTATCATGAGTTTGACATGAGTTTTAGAAACTATGAATGGGAAATTGAGAACATTTATGATCTATATTATAAATATATAGCAATAATAAAGTATCATTTCCAAGCAAAGTTGAGAAAAATGGGAAAAAATATAGCAACCTAACTTCAGTGGCAGTCATCTTTTTGGAAGTTTATTTTGCTTTAAATTCAATTGTATAAGAAATAATTGTAGCCAAAAAAAAAAAAAGAAAAAAAGACTCATAGCTTTCCAAATCCAGCAATCTACAAGGCCAGGATAATGTGGGGGAAATCTCATTACAGACACTCTACATGCTGAATAAAATAGAATAAAACCTATTTTAAATGCATAGTTAAATTCAGAACATATGAGAAAAAGCTACACATCTCAGAGAGAAGAAAGACCTATAAATTAGACAAACACTTTGCTTGAACCTGCAACTGAATTGGCTAGGTATTGAGAGGAAAGAAAAACTGTCTATTCCTATTGCACGAGATACATGTTTTCATAGAAAACACATTTAGGAGACATGGTTTAAATTTTTTTTCTTATTCCTGAGATAATTGTAGATTCACGTGCACAAAATGTAATTTCATAATAGGGATATCACAATGTACAGTCAAGTTATAGATTGTTCCCATCACCATAAGGAAGCTTCATGTTGCCCTTTAATGCTTATTCACCCTGCTACTATTTCCTCTTTAAACCCTTATGTCCACAAAATTGTCATCCGTTTTTACAGTTTTAGAATTTTGTGTAAATGAATCATATAGTATGTGACCCCTTGAGACTGGCTTTTCTCACATGACACGATTTTTGAGAGATTTGACAGGATGTTGCATGTATCACTAGTTCACTTATTTATGTTGTTGAATGGTAGTCTATGATTTGACGTACCATAAAATCCCTTGGATGGAGGAGCCTGGTGGGCTGCACTCCATGGGGTTGCCAGGAGTTGGACACGACTGAGAGACTTCACTTTCATGCACTGGAGAAGGAAATGGCACCCCACTCCAGTGTTCTCGCCTGGAGAATCCCAGGGACGGGAGCCTGGTGGGCCGCCGTCTATGGGGTCGCACAGAGCCGGACACAACTGAAGTGACTTGGCAGCAGCAGCAGTTACTTTAAACATTACCCTTTAAAGGACAGTTGTATTACTTCCGGATTTTGCTATTATGAAAGAAAAAGCTATAAACATTCATGCAGAGATACTTGGGTGAATCTAAATCTTTAATTAGGGCTTCTCTTGTGGCTCAGTGGTAAAGTACCAGCCTACTGATGCAGGAGACATGGTTCGATTCCTGGGCTGGAAAGATCCCCTGGAAAAGGAGATGGAAACCCACTCCAGTTTTCTTTCCGGAGAAATCTCATAGACAGAGGAGCCTAGCAGGCTACAGTGTATGAGGTCAATAAGAGTCAGATGAGACTTAGCAAGCACATACACACACACACACACACAGATCTTTAATTGGCATAGATGACTAATAGTACAATTGATGGAGCATGTAGTAGTAGTATATTTAGTTTTAAAAGCACTGCTTGTAATTAACAACAAGATATCTTGCACTTAAAAATTTGTTAAGATGGTATATCTCATGTAAAATATTCTTGCCACTAAAGTACAAACCCAAAAACCCAAAGGGATAACAAGGAAATTTTTCAAAGCTGTAGATACGTGTATTACCTTGATTGTGATGATGGTGGCAAGAATGTATATGTATGGCCGAACTCACCAAATTATTTACATTAATCACATGCTTTTGTAAAATAGTAAATCCTTAATAAAACTGAGGGAAAAAAGCAAAGGAACTGCCCAACTATTTTTTTCTGGAGTGGTTGCACTATACAGCATACACTAGCAAAGCATTGTTAATCTAGTTTCTTTACATTTTTTCCAACACTGTTTTTTAAAGCCGTGTAGGCCTATTACATTTTGACTCTCACTTGTGTTTCTCTAATTTCTAGCAAAGATGAACATCTTTTATGTGCTCTATTTTCAACTTTATATCCTCTTCAATGGAATATCTGTTCAAGTCTTGCTTCTAATTTTAAAAATATGCTTTTGATTTTTGTACTACTGTGTTTTGAAAGTTCTTAATGTGCTCTTGATCCTAGTCTTTGTCAGAAATGTATTTTGCAAGTATGGGCTTCTTCCACTGTATAACTTGTCTTTTCATCTTAAGAGGTCTTCCATTTTTATTGTGATGTAATTGACATTCAGCTTTTAAGACTAATGTCTTCATTTTCTTCATATAAATACTCAGAAGTAGAATTTCTAGATTGTATTATAGTTATATTTTCAGTTTTTGAAGAGCCTCCATAGTGTATTCCATAGCAGATACATCAATTCACAATTCCAGAAACAGTGCATAAATATACCCTTTTTTCAACATCATTATCAATATTTGCTTTTTATCTTTTTGAATATATCCTTCCTGAGACATTTTAGGTAATATTTCATTGTGTTTTGATCTCTATTTCTCTAATGATAAGTGATCCTGAGCATCTTTTTCTGTGTCTTTTGGCCATCTGTATATCTTTGGAAAACATCTATTCAGATCCTCTACTCATTTTTCAACAGGTTTTATTGTTATTTATTTCTTTTGTTTGTGATGTTGAGTTGTATGAATTATATACAAATAAATCATTGGTATATTTTGGATATTAACCCTTTATCAGTATATAATTTGAAATATCTTATCCTATTCAAAGTAAATGACCATTTAATTTTGCTGATAATTTTCTTTGCTGTGCAAAGGCTTTTTTTTGTTATTTTTTGATATAGTTATATTTGCTTAATTTTGATTTTTATTTATTTCAAGAAAACACATCCTTGGAATAAACCCTGCTTGATCATGGTGCATGATCCTTTTAGTGAAAGTGAAAGTTGTTCAGTAGTATCTGACCATTTGCACCACAAATGGACTATACAGTCCATGGAATTCTCCAGACCAGAACACTGAGGTGAGCAGCCTTTCCCTTCTCTAGGGGATCTCCCCAACCAGGGATCAAACCCAAGCAGGTCTCTCTCATTGCAGGCGGATTCTTTACCAGCTGAGCCACAAGGGAAGTCTGTGATCCCTTTAATATATATTTTTAATTTTATTTTCTAATATTTTGCTGAAGATTTCTGGATCTGTGTTTGTCAGTGCCATTGGCCTATAATATTATTTTATTTTTATGATGTCTTTGTGCAGTTTTGATATCAGATTGATGCTGGCCTTATAGAATGAATTGAGAAGCATCATATGTACATGATGAACAGCCAAATGGATAATAAAAAAGTGCTCCCCATTTTGTGACATTTCAGAACCAACCTCAATTTTATTTCTGTAGTTTTACATTTACACATCTAACACAAAGGAATGGGGAAAATATTTCTAGCCAATGTAACTGTACCCAACTAAAGAAGGCAATGTTTAATTCTCTCAGAAGGGAAGAAAAGGAAGTGGATATTAGGAAGGGCTAGCAAAATTTCTGCCACAATATTTTTGGAGAATTAAATTCTGACTGCATTATTTTATTTGTCTAATAGTCAATTCAATAACATTGCATTTTCTAAAGTGTGAAATTTCAGTGTTGTGAATTAGAAAATTTAAAATTAAATGCAGTGACTTGGATGGACCCTGAGCACATTTGCTAAGGAAGAGAAGGAGAAGTACCATATGATAACACTTAACCATGTATAATCTAAAAGGGTTAAACTCATTAAAAACATCAGAATTATAGTCACCAGAGGATAAGGGAGGGCGATACTATTGATGTTTAAGGGTACACACATGCAACTGGTAATAAATAAACCACAGAAATCTAATGCACAGTATGAAAAATACTGACAATAATATTATGCTATAAACATCAAACTAGATAAAAAACTATAACTGAATTCTCCTAACTAGTAAAAAGAAAGGATAATTATTCAATGTGATATAGGTTCTAAATATAGCCATACCAGAAATAATACTGCAATATATAAATGCATTGAATCAATGCTATTTGTCAATTATATTCACTTAAACTCTACTCAGTATGTTGTAATAACCAAAAAGGAAAATAATTTGAAAAACATGTACATAAATATATATATATATATATATATATATATATATATAACTGAATCATCATTTTACAACTAAAACAAACTATACTCCAATATAAAATAAAAATTTTAAAGTAAATAAACAAAATAAAAATATTTAAATGCATGCAATATACTAATTCCTAGTTACATTATTCCGCCATACGCACTGTGTTATCTTTTCAGTTCAGTTCAATTCAGAGCAGGTCATGTCCAACTCTTTGTAATTCCATGAACCGCAGCACACCAGGCCTCCCTGTCCATCACCAACTCCTAGAGTTTACTCAAAATCATGTCCATTGAGTCAGTGATGCCATCCGACCGTCTCATCCTCTGTCGTCCCCTTCTCCTTCCACCTTCAATCTTTACCAGCACCAGGGTCTTCTCAAATGAGTCAGTTCTTCACATCAGGTGGCCAAAATATTGGAGTTTCAGCTTCAGCATCAGTCCTTCTAATGAACACCCAGGACTGACCTCCTTTAGGATGGACTGGTTGGATCTCCTTGCAGTCCAAGGGGCTCTCAAGAGTCTTCTCCAACACCACAGTTCAAAAGCATCAATTCTTCAGTGCTCAGCTTTCTTTATAGTCCAAATCTCACATCCACACATGACCACTGGAAAAACCATAGCCTTGATTAGACAGACCCTTGTTGGCAATGCAATGTCTCTGCTTTCTAACATGCTGTCTAGTTTGTTTATAACTTTTCTTCAAAGGAGTGACTGTCTTTTAGTTTCATGGCTACAGTCACCATCTACAGTGATTTTGGAGCCCCAAGTCAGCCACTCTTTCCACTGTTTTGCCATCTATTTGCCATGAAGTGATGGGAACAGATGCCATGATCTTAGTTTTCTGAATGTTGAACTTTAAGCCAATTTTTTCACTCTCCTCTTTCACTTTCATCAAGAGGCTCTTTAGTTCCTCTTAACTTTCAGCCATAGGATGGTGTCATCTGCATATCTGAGGTTATTGATATTTCTCCCGGCAATCTTGATTCCAGCTTGTGCTTCTTCGAGCCCAGTGTTTCTCATGATATATTCTGCATATAAGTTAAATAAACAGGGTGACAATATACAGCCTTGTCATTCTCCTTTCCTGATTTGGAACCAGTCTGTTGTTCCACGCTCAGTTCTTACTGTTGCTTCTTGACCTGCGTACAGATTTCTCATGAGGCAGGTCAGATGGTCTGGTAGTCCCATCTCTTTCAGAATCTTTCAGTTTGTGGTGATCCACACAGTCAAAGGCTTTGGCAGAGTCAATAAAGCAGAAATGGGTTTTGCTGGAACTCTCTTGCTTTCTTGCTGATCCAACAGATGTTGGGAATTTGAGCTCTGGTTCCTCTGCCTTTTCGAAAACCAGCTTGAACATCTGGAAGTTCACGGTCCACGTACTGTTGAAGCCTGGCTTGAAGAATTTTGAGCATTGCTTTGCTAGTGTGTGAGATGAATTGCACAATGAGTGCAACTGTGTGGTAGTCTGAGCATTTTTGGCATTGTCTTTCTTAGTGATTTGAATGAAATCTGATCTTTTCCAGTCCTGTGGCCACTGCTGCATTCTCCAAATTTGCTGGCATATTGAGTGCAGCACTTTCATAGCATCATCTTTTAGGATGAGATAGCTCAACTGAAATTCCATCACCTCCACTAGCTTTGTTTGTAGTGATGCTTCCTAAGGCCCAAATGACTTCACATTGCAGGATGCCTGACACTAGGTGAGTGATCACACCATCGTGGTTATCTGGGTCGTGAAGATCTCCTTTGTACGGTTCATCTGTATATGCTTGCCTCCTCTTCTTTATATCTTCTGCTTCTGTTAGGTCCATATCATTTCTGTCCTTTATTGTGCCCATCTTTGCACGAAATGTTCTCTTAGTATCTCTAATTTTCTTGAAGAGATCTCTATTCTTTCCCATTCTATTGTTTTCCTCTATTTTCTTTGCATTGATTGGATCTCCTTGCTGTTTAGGTACTCTCAAGAGTCTTCTTCGGCACCACAATTCAGAAGCATCAATTCTTCAGTGCTCAGCCATCTTGAGGCTCAACTCCCACAGCTGTACATGGCTGCTGGAAAAACCTTAGCTTAGACTAGGTGGATATTTGTCAGCAAAAAGCGACGTTTCTGCTTTTTAATACTCTGTCTTGGTTTGTCATCGCTTTCATTCCAAGGATCAAGTGTCTTTTAATTTCATGGCTGCAGTCACCATTGGTAGCAATTTTGGAGCCCAGAAAGTAGTCTGTCACTGTTTCTACTTTTTCCGCATCTCCTTGCCATAAAGCAATGGGACCAGATGCCATGATCTTAGTTTTTAGAATGCATGGGAAATTGGGGAAGACACAAATATTCAGCCCATAACACCATGTTTTCTATGAATTTAGTGTTACTCTTTTACCAAAACCAGAAAAAAAAAAAAAACCTCAAGGAAAAAAAAAACTGCATCTCATGAATAAAAACAGTTATTAACAAAATCTTGAAACACTGAATATAGAGACTTATAAAAACTACTATTTGCTTCTTATAGAAGAATTTCTAAAAATATGTGTGTGCATTCCCCCAACCAGGGTCTGGGCTGATTTAATTGCACTCTCCCTCGAGACTGAGCTTGACTTTGTGGTTCAATTTCAAAGAAGAGAGTTAAGTAAAGGGAAAAATAGTAATTAGCGAAGAAACCTAATAAACACTACATTAACCAAACGCTGAAGGCTAAGATTTTTGTGATGACACGCGCGTGCACACACACACACACACACACACATATATACCATGTAACCTCTGATATGTAACAAGAATGGCCATTAGCATTATATAATAAAAGAGTTTTAACGGTGAGCTTGGAAAGTATTTCATTGGCTAATTGCTTTGGTTTATTAGTAATTACAAGTGAACTTTGGCTACTTTAACAACCCTGGAAATTTCAATAGCCTAACACAAAATATATTAATTTATATTCAAAGAAAGTCTTCTGTAATTACAAAAAGTTTTCCATATCAACTGTTCTCTATGAAGAAACTCAGGCTGCACTGGTCTTTGTAGTATCATCCATCATTAATTTTTTCTGATTTTTGCAGAAGTGAAGGAAGTAATAAGAATCTTTTACTAGCAATTAAATGTTTATTAAAAAAAAAACAGCTCATTGGTCACATATATCTACAATGGGAAGAGTAAATGTTTTCTTCTTGCAAACCTATAAAGAGAGGACACTCTTATCTACTAAAAAGTCCGTAGGTTTGTGTAAGGGGGTAAAGAAATGACCACATAAATGTGTTTTCCGTGTAACTTGCTCATAGAAATCTTTCCTGGAAATAAGCTGTTTCCTTTCCACACAGCTGTGTCAGCATCATCCTTTGCTTGAGTTCTAACTGGTTTAAAAGGTAATTGCTGGTTCTTAGGTGGAGGTCCTTGACACTCTGGGAATCCCTCTGGGATTCTGTACCAAATCCACAAATTGTTAATCCGGCCTTGATTTCATACACCAGTTTTTAAACTTGAACGTCCGTCTTGTCCTCACATCCAGTTTGAGAGGATGACCGTGTTAATCGTCTTCAGTATTTCACATGCTGCTGTCCTGGTCCTCTTTGGGGACGGTCTTCCACCTTCTGTGGATTGCCCACATCTGCTGACAAATGGAACAATAACAAAATGGGCACGAGCAGAAGCTTTAATAAGCACCTGGGGGCATCTGCTCCCGAACTTGGATCTCTGCCATCAGCGCAAGAGTAGACCTGGGAGTGTTTGCTGGAGGGGTCTGAGAAAACCTCTCATGGAAAAATGTCAAATTGTCCTCGGTGAGGCCATTCCAGACACGGAGCCCTCCGCCCATCTGCCAGTTGTCTACAGGTGCATGAGACAGGCTCAGATCTGTATAATTACTCAATCAACACATAAATATATCAGCTACAATAAAGTGTTTAAAACTGCTAGGTTTCAGGAGTGGCTTATTACACACAGACAGCTCTCTAATACACATAGTCACTCACTATATATCAGCACTGATAATAGAACTTCTCACTATATTGTTGCTTGTACAGGTGTTTTTTTCTTGATACAGGGATTTTATGGTTGATTGTGGTCTTTTCCTCTTGGTCTTCCTTAGGAACTGTACTCTTTATTTTCACTTCAAATTAAATGTCTAGAAACTGCCACTTTCACATAGAGTCCTGAAGCTTGTCTACCTAACCACATTTGTTCTACGTTTAAACTCTTTTTTTATCTGTCAGTGATGTTTAGGATGCATACTCACCCCCATGTTGTGAACACTGTGATCTCTTCTCACTATCTTTTTCAGAGATATTTATAAGAATGGAATTCCACACTGTAATTTTAATACCAGAGTTTCATCTTTGTCTTATAGCTTCCTCATATACCCAACATGGATGGAAGTTCACAACCTCATTCTCTCAATACCTGCTTTATGTATTTGGATTATATTTGGATATATTTAGTAGAAAATAAACTGAATAAAATGTAGCCCTTTTGAAGATATACTAATTTGTATCTCAGTCTTAACATGTTGAGACACTGCATCAAAAACTAAAAACATTAAAACAATATACATTCTCACAAAAGACTCAATAAAATGCCAAAATATGATGTCATTTAATAGCATGAAAGGGAATTTATTAAAAACTTTCTCCAGTATTTGTCCCTGGTTGCAAATAGGTATATGACAAAGATAAATCAAGGTTAGGCAGAAGCAAAACACAGATAAGAGAGAGAAAAAAGCCAAAATTTATGGTAAAGTCCATTCTTAATTTGATTCAACGATTTTGAATATCTACCGTGAGTGATTTTTGCCTTTGATTTTATTGAAATATCTTACCATGTTGAATGATATTCTACTATTAAGAAACTGGCATTATTCACACAATTTTGCATTCTTATTTTAAGAGATTCAGATGTTGCAAAATCACATTCCATTTTAATATTAGAGGAAAACTTCAGGGTATTTTGCCTGTAAGAGCTGATTTTCATTCCGCAATGCTACATCTTAACAAGAAATAGGTAAAAGACATTTAGAGTGTACACAATATTGTATCATAGACTGACTACTGAAGCGAACATCAAATGAAGGGCAAGAATGTGCATGTGTCTTCTGCCTTAAAAAGCATTTTCTTCCCGATTCTCCCCAAATATTCAAAATATCTGAAATATCTTCCTCCATTTCGTCTGTGTTATATCTTCTTTCAGGTAATTTTCTTTCCATTTCAATGTGACTTTGTTTAACTATTTTCAGACCACCTGAATTTTTTTCTGATTATTAATGCTATTTTGCTAAATAAGCTCCAAAGACTTTCCTTACATAGCTCACAGCATCAGTAGAAAGGATATAAATACTAGTTTGATAATATAATTTTTAACTTTCAGAAATCCAAAAAAAAAAAAAAAATCCAAATCCCTTCAAACTTGTTTATATTTCAATTCTGTGGCAAAGTTCATGTTTATCTTTTTCAACTTAATAAAATCACCACAGTTCCCATTTAATGTGGCCTTATTTTTGCCAAGAGTTGTTAGATAACTTCAAAATGTTGACTATTTCTTATATCTCTAAGGTTTCTCAAATTAAGTACCTGGTTCAAAATACACGCAGACAGGTTTTACATTCAATATTGAATGTAAATCACACACGGCTCATTTTTCGTGTCACCACATTCTCTGATGATTGAGTCCATCATGTTCCCTTTCATTTGCTTTCATATAGAGTCAAAAAAGCCTCTTTGAAACTAAAATCTACCTTGCATGATTGCTTTCACAAATAGAATGTGTTTGGTGAATAAAATATAGTAATTTTACACTTATTTAGTTCTCATAGAAAAGTAATGATCTGTCAAACCAGGTTAATCTCCACAGTAATTCCAGATAATGGGTGCGCTGAGGAAAATAATACTACAATTTTGATGACCTAAATGATAACCAACATCACAGGCTGGATTATCAGAGCACTAACTTCACAGGATTCTCAAACTTTCTGACTCAGGAGAGAAATAGGATGCTGGGTAAGCCTGAATAAAGATATATATATATATAAATATATATACTCATTCAGCTAAAAGATATATAGACATAGATATATAAATATAAAATATTATATTATATTATATTATCAAGGGAAGCTCAAGTTACTGAGGGGTTATTTATATTGCAAAAGCAAGCTGTGCGACCAGGTATAAAACCCAAAATAAATTATACCATTAGTCTACACATTTTGAATAAGCAATGGTAATAATCTGGTGCAAGACACTTTCTAAGGTGTTTCAGTGTTTAAGTAGAATGTTGTGAATTACTAGCTATTACTTTTCATTCCTGTTGTGTCCAAAGTTCAGTATCATGGCAAAAATCATCACTGAGGACTAGAGTAGAGTACCCATAGGCCAATAGTGAGGGTACACTTACTTCAGACTCAAGCTGTCTTTTATAAATGGGATCCTCATCCCTATTCTAAGCTATTCAGTTAGTAACTTTGACCTTTCCATTACACTATTTTAAAACTTGCTTTACAGATCACAGGAAAGAAAAACAGAGTTGTGTGCTCCTCAGAGAAATTCTACCATATATATATAGTATATATATATATATATAGCCCCAACTCTGTATCTAATACTAAGAAGTTACTTGACTTTAATTGGCTTCTAGAAGTGCAGCAATTGACACAATTGATGCTTAGGTCGGGTTCCAAATGTCACTGTATGTGTAAGTTGCTGCTTTATGAATTCATTTAACAAATAGTTACTATCTACTGTATGTTGGTATTCTTGCCTGCAGAATCCCATGGACAGAAGAGCCTGGCAGGCTATAGTCAGGGTCACAAGAGTCAGACAGGACTGAGCGACTAACCCACCACCACTGTATGGCAGATATAGGTTAGGTACTAAGGATGCAAACACTATAAATAAGTAGAGACTTTATACATACATACATCTATGTATATATTGTATATACAAACAGAGGGAGACAGAGGGAAATGAAAAGCTCAACTAAGGCTATATTACAAGCTTCTGGATCCATGTTGAATTACCTTAAATTTATTCTGGAAAAATTGTCAAAAGTTTTAAAGACTAAAATGAAATGAGTAGAATATGTGTCACAAAGATAACTCTAGAAGCAATGTAGAAAGTGGATTGGAGTAGTAAGAGAAAGAATACAGTAGGAAGGAACCACAAAAACATATCTGTCTTCAATTTTGAGCAATTATGATCAATTATAAAGATGGTTATGAATACAAGGAAGTAAATATATTTTTAAAAATTAAGTGGCTTAACATCTTATACAATTTTTTTCTAAATGAAGTATAAATAGACACAAAATCATATATGTGGAAATTTAGATATCATTACTGTATAGTCCATGGGGATGCAGAGCTAGACACGACTGAGTGACTTTCACTTTCAAACTAAATTTGGGTATGAAAATACAATAGATTTGATGTTGTGTATATTCCATGTAAGAAAACAAACCAAGAACTGTTTAATAAAAGGGTAATGTACTGTATATTTAAAGCCTTGGGCAAATAAGAATAAGTAGTTTAGTCATGCTCAGAGAAGAGTGCCTTTGGAATTAGAGTCACTTAATTTAAATTTGAAAGCTGCTACTCACCTAGTGTGTGATCATGGGTAGCTATTTTACCTCTATTAATCTCACTTTTTGCATGTATAAAATAGGGTAATAGTCTTGCCTAAGAAGGTTAAATGAGATAGTCCATGTAAAGCTATTACCATGGGATATGAGACACACAATTTTTTAACAAACACAATGATTCCATCAGTTATGGCCTTTAGTAGTAAGTTTCTTAGCTTTTGATTAGAAGTGGCTTAAGTAGTAAAGTTTATTTGATTGTATTTAACTGCAAATAATGAATTCATAAGATGATGAATTTTGTGGAATAACAAACTTTTCCTTTTTTCTGTTCTGACACCTTCAGCGTGTTTTCCCTTTTTCTCATGATAAGCTACAAGTGGCTGTAACAATTCTTAACCAACTTTATCCTCTCCTCTTGGAATTACATACCTAAAGAGAAAATCAAATATTCTTATTTTTGTCCTCTTCAGGGTAGAGAAAAATTACTTTCAGTAAGTTCTCAGACAGACTTTCTCTAAAAAAGTAATATCCAGGGTAGAATCACAGATCTATGTCTAGACTATGTGTGCATGCTCAGCTGCTTCAGTTGTGTCTGACTCTTTGAGACCCTATGAACTGTAGCCCAACAGGTTCCAATGTCCATGGGATTTTCCTTGCAAGAATACTAGAGTGGGTTGCCATGCCCTCCTCCAGGGGATCTTCCCCACCCAGGGATCAAACCCCTGTCTCCTGCATTGCAGGAAGATTATTTACCACTAAGCCACTGAGGAAGCCCATGCCTAAACCAATCAATGGCAAAAGAAATAGAATTACCATGATTGATATACTACAGCCATTTCACACTTGCCAACATTCACCCCTTAGATTAGAAACAGTCACCTTTTATGAGTGTATTGACCCCTAAGAATGGAGCAAAATTGAGATTCACTAGGCATAGAAGAAATGAGAATGGTTCTTGGGTTTGTGATGACAACTGTGTTTGTGATGATAACAACTGTGATAACACAGAGGTTGATGCTCATATCAGTAATTACTCTCCAACTGTGTTGCCAAAATATCTTAGGATGTAAAAGATAAATGACAATATTACCTAATATCAGTTCAGATCTTTATCATATGCATTTTTCATTGCTTAACTTTTAAAAATATATACACATTTTTAATCTTTCCAGTGAATTAGATAATAGGACTAATATAGGAAATGTATGTATACATACACATCTGTATATTTACTAATCCTATACATATACTAAGGCATTAAGGTGAGTTGCATTACTCTAGTGTCACAAGTCCCTGAAATATTACTACCTTTAAAATTTATTACTACCCTACACTTTCCTAAGACTAACATTTGTATCATTATATGATAACTGTTTTAAATATACCCACTAGGGAGTACTATCAGGTCCTAACTAATTAATAATGATTAGAATAGTTAAGCATGAGTAATTGCAATTTAAATAGTAAGATAAATAGAATCCAGTGAGTTGGCATTATAACATTTGAAATAATAAGATAAAAATTAATTTTAGGCTAATGAATTTTAAAAAGCTTCACATTTTAATCTCAGTCATACTATATTTCTTTGTAACAACATCATATCTTGGTAACACTTTTCACAATACTGAGTAGACAGTAGTTGAATATCATCTGTCAATCCAACTCCATGAGGGCAAAGACCAATTTTATTGTGTTTACTGTTCTGGATGCAAAAGCAATAATACATCCTGACACAGTAGAGAAATAATATACAAAATGTAGGAGCAAATTTGTAAGAAGAAAAGAGAAATTCTGACTAATCAAAAATAATCACAACATACCTGCTTACTTCAGAATCTCTCTCTATAGAAATAACAGTATCTTTGGATTTCTTAGAAATAATATACCAGTCAAAAAGTCACCTTTGAATAAAGGTTCAGTGACTGCAGATACATTTTCAAATACTTTTTCATGTTTAGTAACTAGTTGAATACTCAGAGAAGTATTCACCAGAATATGAGGATGTGAATCCATTGAAAATGGATATACGTAAGGTTTACACCCTCTTGTGATTCAGTTAAATTTTGGTAGTATGTAATAAAAATCTCCAAGTAGTGGCTCCCTTTCATAAGTGAATAGCTCCTGGTGCTCACTCGGAAGGTTTCGTGTTATTATGTTGCCCATCCATAGCATTCCATGCTTGGTGTCATGCTTAACGACGTGGTCATGGCTGACTCTGCGACCCCTGAACTGTAGCCCTCCAGGCTCCTCGGTCCAGGGCTTCTTCAGGCAAGAGTACTGGGGTGGGTTACCATGCTCTCCTCCAGGGGATCCTCCCAACCCGGGTGTCTAACTCAGGTCTCCCACGTTGCAGGCAGATTCTTTACCATCTGAGCCCCCAGGGAGCCCAAGAACACTGGAGTGGGTAGCCTATCCCTTCTCCAGGGGGTCTTCCCTACCCGGGAATCAAACCAGGGTCTCCTGCATTGCAGGAAGATTCCTTCCCAGCTGAACACCAGGGACGCCTATCCCACTGTCCACCCACAGCCATGTCAATCAGCCTGGGAGTTGATAAAGGTCCTGTGTTGGTCCAGAGACCTTTTTAGTGATTTCAAAATCAGAACTAAATCAAGAAGGATATCTCTCTCCGATGGTGGAGCCGTGAAAAGCCTGGTCTGTGAGAATGATGCTGACATCCAAAGAGAAACACAGACAAAAAACAGAGAATGAGGAGGCGGGAGGGGTCCGGTTCTCTTTTTGGAAGTGGTACTTCAGCATCTTTCCAATAATTGATTCTTCTTAGACCTAAACCAACTCACACCTTGTTTATCATTAGAGCAAGGGCCCAGACTAAATTTATTTTTTTTTCAAAAACCTATTTTCATTTTTCTAGATTTATATTATTGCAAACTGCCCACTATATGCTCCTTACACTCAGCTCCAGCCACATGATAATTTGATATTTTCTGAACCTGTGAGACATACACATGTCTCAGGGCTTAATTTCATGGCTTTCTGTCTGGAAATCTTTCTTGGACAATTGCAGAGCCCCTTTCTTCCTCTTCATCAGGTCTTTTCTCAAATGTCACCTTCTCAGCAAGGCCTTCCTTGGCCACGATAGAGAAAATTGTATGACATGCATGAAACCCACAAAGAAAATGAACAAAAATGCAGCATCTCTTCTTTTCACTGTGTATTAACCACTGTTTATTAACCTCTTTCACTAAAATAAAAGCTATAGGAATATAGGTAGTGTTCTTTGCTATAAATAACACCTAGTACAGTGTCTGGCACATAACCAGCACCCTAGTGAATAAAAACAAAATAAACAAATGAATAAATAAACATCCTTAGCAGAAAATATAATAATAAAGTGTGGCTGTCAGCTTTTTCCAAGTTAAATATTGATATTGAACTGTCCCAAAGAAATCAGTTTATTTATTAATGCACATTTAGAAAAATTAAAATCATCAGTTTGGGAGGGAGAGAACTACTTTGAATAAGAGAATAAATATCACAGGAGGCCCATTATTAAACTACCATTAAAAACTATATTATAGACATACAGTGCAATTTGGGAAATAGAATAACATATTCAGTTAAAAATAGGTTCAAAAGTCTAAAGATCTAGAAATGAAACTGAATGAGAACCATGAAGCAATTTGGAGGTGGAAAAACTTTAAAGCTCTACTGAAGGAAATGAAATAAGACCAATAAATGTAGATATCTACTCATACAAGATATAGGAAAAATATTATATACTAGTAATTTATCCTTATATTGATCAATGCATTGAATGAAATATGGCTGGTGTTGCTGGTAAGATTATGATTTATCATATATTGATGGCTCTGTTCATTAAATTCACATCAAGGGAAATAATGAAAACCAAGTGTGATGTGAAGAACTGACTCATTGGAAAAGACCCTGATGCTGGGAAAGACTGAAGGTGGGAGGAGAAGGGGACGACAGAGGATGAAATGGTTGGATGGCATCACTGACTCAATGGAGATGGGTTTGAGTAAACTCCGGGGGTTGGTGATGGACAGGGAGGCCTGGTGTGCTGCAGTCCATGGGGTTGCAAAGAGTTGGACACGACTGAGCGACTAAACTGTAACTGTACTGCTGTAAGGGGATTGTTGGAGTTAAGGCTGATGGAGCTGAGAAACTTACATTAAAACTGAAAATAACCCTAAAGGCATGGAGGTGTTTGATGCCTAAAGGGGTAGAAAAAAAAAAGGAGGCCAAATCAGAAAAGGAAAGGACATTTAGGGAAGAAGGGTCTTTGTTTTGCTTCTAGGTAAAGAAATCTGGGAGAGTTGTGACAGAGAAGGTTTGGGGATTTTTTGTTGTTGTTGTTTAGTGCTTATCTTGTTAGACTATTACTAAAGGCTTTGTGTGGAGGCTAAGGTCATAAAAAATCTACTTGCTGTGCTGGAGACGTAAAAGATGTGGGTTCGATCCCGGGGTAGGAAGATCCCCTGGAGAAGGGAATGGCAGCCCGCTCCAATATTCTTGCCTTGAGGATCCCACAGACAGAGGAGCCTGGCAGCTGCAGTCCATGGGGTCGCAGAGTCAGATGTGACTAAGCAAGTAACACTTTCACTTTTCACATGTGTGTATTGCATTTTCAAATGAAAATAAAATATAGGTTAGACATTCCAGAACATAGATTTTGTGATCTTTATAATTTTGCAAAATCCAAATCTTTTTTTTTAATCAAATTATCCTTTGCTGTGATAATTTTTTAAATTTTTTCAGCCTCTTTACATGTGGCTCAAGGTGCAATTTTTTTTTCAGTTCTTGAGATACTGCAGAATTGAAACAAAACACAAGCACTGCTGTTTTATATTTTAAGGTAACTATTAACTGAGACTTAAGTGGTAAAGCATCTGCCTACAATGCTGGAGACCTGGGTTCGATCCCTGGGTCAGGAAGATCCCCTCAAGAAGGGCAAGGCAACCCACTCTGGTATTCTTGCCTGGTGATCCCATGGACAGAGGAGCCTGGCAGGCTACAGTCCATGGGGTCGCAAAGAGTCAGACACTGCTGAGTGACTAAGATACACATTAACAGAGAACGATATGACCCAGTTTAACATTTGTTTAGGTGCAGAGGCGTTTTTCCACAATGCGGTAAACTCTCATTTTCACTCTCCCCATCCACAGTCTGCTAACAGCAAGAACAACAGCAAAAACACTCAAGGCGGGGCGGAGAATAAACCCTTTCTTATATTACGGTTAAGGATCAGGTCACTCCTTATATTTTATTGCCTGCCAGGAATCCTCTCTCCAATGTTAGACTATTCTACTGAAAATTAGAGATTTCTCAGTGTACCCCTATCTACTTGTTTATGAGAGGAGTCATTTTCTTCTTCACTGAAAATATTTGAAAATTAGATTTCCATTTTAAATGGAAATCTATCTTGAAACAAATGTCTTTATTATTTCAAATAAAAGTTTAATTATTTGAAATAAAAATTATAAATTGTTTAAAAATCACTAGCTCTGTACTAATTTTCAGTGTCTCAAGAGCTTGTCAGTTTTATCCTTTAAACAGACAACATAGCAGGCAGGAGCTTTGCAGGATATCTAGATATGCTCTAGATAAGTCTCTTATCAAATGCAGAACACATTCTGATGTTAGAACCTAATTGTAGATATTCTCATAAAAATTTTTTTCTTTCTTTTGTCCCATAAGAAATATGGTATTGTCTTTGGGAAACAGCCTTAAGAACATCAATAATTTATTTCTTAGGAAAATGACATCACCTATGACAACTGGATGAACAGAAGAGCAAGCCACATCCTAGCCCTGAGACCCATATTGTATTATTCTGAAGCTATTTCTTTACTTTAACTGTTTTTGCAGAATCCACATTATTTCACAATTGCTGGGTATCTTTCAAGTTCTGCAAAAGTCTTCATTAATGTAGTGACACAGTCCATTGTTACTGTCAGGATTGTATTATTATACTCAAAATTCACAATTACAGCTCTCTGAAACTCTACCAAAGACAGCAGAAGAGGAAATACAGCGTTATACATTACACTGGTATTATTGTGCTTGGCTGTAAAGAATCAATTCTTTGTTTTCCCATTCAGTTAGCTGTATCCTTAACTTTTCATAATATTAAGTAAATGGGGAACACATTAGTGTCACCTCATTTTTTCCCAGTAGAAATCAATCATTCTGTAGATTCACTTAAAAATCACACACTGCAGTCAAACAGTTACAAGTCAAACGTTAGTCCTCTTATTCTAATTAAAACATTTCTTAAATTTATTTACCATAATCATCACTACATTCACATGTATAAGATCCATTGTACATACCATAAAAGTACATATATATATATCTAATTTTGTGTTATATACTTTCTGACACATTATTCTTTTACATTTATTAAGGTAAATTATAAGAGAAAATTTGAAATGAGAGCTCTATTCAGCAAGAAAGAAACCTTAATTAATATAGAGCAAAAATAAGTTGATTTACATCTGGCTTTGTAATTGCATTTACAATATTTTCAAAGACTTTTTTTTTTACAACATTTTAAAGCTTACAACAAAATTGAGAGGAAGGTATGGAGATTTCCCATATAACCTCTGCCTTCATAGATGCATAGCCTACTCCATTATCAACATCATTCATCACAGCAATACATCTTTTACCAAAGATGCAGCTCTATTAACACATCAGCATTACCCAAAGTCCACAGTTAACATAATTCATTCTTTGTGTTTAACATTATATGGGTTTGAAAAAAAATGTAATGACATGTATCCATCACTATCATATCATACAGGATATTTCATTGTGCTAAAAATCCTTTGTGGTCTGCCTGTTTATCACCCACCGCCATAGTCCCTGACAACCACTGATCTTTCTATTGTCTCTATAGTTTTTACTTTTCCAGAATGTCATATAGTTGGAATCGTTTAATATGTAGTCTTTTCAGATTGGCTTCTTTCACTTTGCAATTTGCATTTAAGGTTCCTCTATGTATTGTCATGACTTAATAATTGCCTTTCTTTTTTTTTTTTTCAGTATTGAATAGTATTCGATTGTCTGGATGCACCATAATTTACTAATCCTTTCACCTACTAAAAACATCTTGGTTTCTTCCAAGTTTTGACAGTTTTGAATAAAGCTGTTAGAAACATTCTTGTGAAAGTTTTTGTGTGGACATAAGTTCTCAATCCTTGAAACAAATTACTAAGGAAAGCAATTGCTAGACTGGTCCAATTGTGTTTAGCTTTGTAAGAAAGCGCCAAAATATCTTCCAAAGTAGCTGTAGCATTTTGTGCTCCCACAAGCAATGAATGAGTTCCTGCAGCCTCACGTTCTTATCAAAGCTTGATGTCTGGGTGTTCCGAACATTCACCAACCTAAGAGATATGTTGTGGTATCACACTGTTGTATTAATTTTCATGACAAAAGGTGCAGAGAATCTTATCATGTTTATTTTACATTTATATATCTTCTTCAGTGTGGTAAAATGTTAACTTTAAGTTTCAGGCTATATGTTTACAATACTCTCGTTTCATTTTGAAAGTATTTATGATAAAATTTGGGGGCTTCCCTGGTGGCTCAGATGGTAAAGAGTCCACCTGCAGTGTGGGAGACCTGGGTTCAATCCTTGGATTGGAAAGATGCCCTGGAAAAGGGAATAGCGTCTCACTCCAGTGTTCTGGCCTGGAGAATTCCATGGGTAGAGGAGCCCGGCAGGCTACAATTCTTTGTGAATTTCATTTTGAAAGTATTTCTGGCAAACTTTAACCAATTCTATATACTTTATTGAAAATGTCAAATTTCCTCATTTTCTAAACATGTAAGAAGTTCAAAGATTTTAGTTTACAAGCTTTAAGTCTTCTGATGTTAAAGTTGGAAAATATTCTTAAAATCCCAATTGCTGGGATGTTTGCATTATAACTTTTGAATATTTTGTCTAAGATTCTACAGTTTGGACTTCATATTTGTAATTGTACTTTGTTTAATATTTACTTATTTAAGAGGTATGTTGCTGAAAATCTTTAACTTTCCAATGATATGGTTTGAAGTATGGTATCCAGTATTTTTAATTAATTTTTACTGAAATATAATTACTTTAGAATGTTTTACTTTCATAACATATTTTTGTGATTATCTTTAGAATTTCATATGAGCTAGCTAATATCTAACAATCACAGTCAACATTAATAGCAATATGAAGTTTCACAGACTCTATTCTAGGTTCCTTCACTTCAGTTTTATATTTTACTCCAAGCAGAAATCTTTAGTCCTCTTTTCTAAGATCATATCTCCAAGTCCACAGGTCTAGATCCCACCGACTTTCTAACTGTAGGGGGAATGCGCAATTTCCTCAGTTCTGTCTCGTCACAACAAAAATTTGAAGCAACAGACCAGTGTTACAGCCCTCAGATGGACCAGTGTTACAGCTGCGTGTTTCAGCTCAGTTTTATTTAGAAAGTAGAAGATACCTCCTGGAGGAGTGAGGCATGCTGACCCAAAAGACTCTAACAGAAGAGAGACTCCAGCCCTTTGCTCCTCTTTTTACGTTTTCTCCTCCTCCCCCGGGCCTGCCCTCTGTAAACTGGGCCACCCAGGAGCGCTGCTTATTCTACCTGAGGTCTGCACTCCGGTCCTCCAACCTTCCTCTGTTCTATTTTCGTGGGCTTTTCCTTGCCTTGTCTTTTAGCCACTGCCATTCTGGACGCCTTTTCCCTATTCTAACTACCTAACACAACAAAGAAGCTCAATTCTCCCATGAAATTCTCAGGAATCTTCAAAAAAGTTGAGAATACGTTCAATTTACAGATACTGCTAGACTTGAACCTAGCACATCACAGATAAAGGAGAATGCTTTCAGAGTGACAATGCTAATACTAGTGAGATTTACAATCTTTTTTAGAGCATGCTATCTGGAGCCAAGGATATAGCAAGGAATCAACTACAAATATATATAGAAAGCAAGTCTCCTTGTATAGTAATAGAATGGATCCTTGAATGCTAACGTGGCCCTACACAGCTGAAGGCAAGGAAGGACAGTGTGCCCCCATCCATGGCTCCTCTGGCCCTGAAGATATCTTATTTCACATTGGTTGTATTGGTCCCTGACCTTTGGCTGTGGTTCCTTTAAGAAATACTTGGAAGCTTTACAGTCTGCCGTCACTGACATGTGTGCTTGCTCTTGAGACTGTCCTTTGCACAGTTTGTGTCATAACTTGGTAGCAAAACAAAGTCAAAGGAAGTTGAATCAATTCCAAGTCTTCATTCTAGTAACTCTTCAAATCCAGGCTGGTTACTTTGGAACAGCACTATTTTCTTCTCTCACATTTTTCAACTTTCCTCTACTTTGTGTTTACTTTAAGATTACATGCCATTTATTTTTAGAACATGGCATTAAGTAATAATTACTCCAATTTTCTAACAGCCTAAAATTGCAATGAAAAACAGTTTTTATTTTCCTCATTTCAATGAAGAAATCCATATAGTCAATAACTGGCACAGTGCTTAAAATATAATATGTATTATTCTGCTCATGCTCTTTCTGTTAGCATACATGATCATTACCACATCACTATGATTTAAATACTATTATAGTTTTCTTAGGCTCCAAAATCACTGAGGATGGTTTACTGCAGCCATGAAATTAAAAGATGCTTGCTCCTTGGAAGAACAGCTTTGACAAATCTAGTCAGCGTATTAAAAAGCAGAGATATCACTTTGCCAAAAAAGGTCTGTGTAGTCAAATCTATGGTTTTTCAGGTAGTCATGTACAGATGTGAGATTTGTACCATACAGAAGGCTGAGGGATGAAGAATTGATGTTTTCGAACTGTGGTGATGGAGAAGACTCTTGACAGTTCCTTTGACAGAAAGGAGATCAAACTTGTCAAACCTAAAGGAATCAACCCTGCATATTCATTGGATGGACTGATGCTGAAGATGAAGCTCCGATACTTTGGCCACCTGATGCAAAGAGTCAACTCATTAAAAAAGACCCTGATGCTGGGAAAAAGTGAGAGCTGGAGGAGAAGGAAGAAACAGAGGATGAGATGGCTGGATGACATTAACTCAATGGACATGAGTTTGAGCAAACTCTGGGAGATAGTGAAGGACAGGGAAGCCTGGTCATGCTACAGTCTATGAGGTTGCAAAGGATCGGAAATTATTGAGCAACTGAACAGAGACAATTGTAATGTTCTTTTTACGGATGACAAAACTGATGCACAGAGAGGTTAAATACATTGCTAGAGTCACACAGCCAGAAATTACAAAGATGAGAATTAAGAGTCATTAATGTGGTTCCCCGGTGGCTCAGCTGATAAAGAATCCACCTGCAATACAGGAGACCTGGGTTCGACCCCTGGGTTGGGAAGATCCCCTGGAGAAGGGAACAGCTACTCACTCCAGTATTCTGGCCTAGAGAATTCCACAGACTGTATAGTCCATGGGTCTCAAAGAGTTGGACACAACTGAGCGACTTTCACTTCACTTCACAATATGATTCCACAGTTCACGTTCTTAATGAACAAACTATATGGCTAACCAAAGAGACAGAGTCTGCGAGACTACTGATGGCTAACAGTCGGTGAGGAGAGAGATCCCTTTCTATTTCTCCTCTTCCCAGTCTTTTAAATCATTAATCACCTTCCTCTCTTGATCTTAGTTCCTGCCCTTATTCACTTCTCTGAAACTGAAACCATGCTTTTTCTTCCCAGGGCTAGAGTTCTCCCTATGATTCCTGGTTAAGTGCTGGGCTTAGAGTGACCCCTTGACTGATGCTGAGGTCCCAGGTACTGACCTGAGCAGCACATTTTATTAGATTTTACTCCTTGACTGTATGACCGCTTTGCGTCATGAGACCTGGCTTCCAATATCACATGTCACACGTTGGTTGCAGCACCTATAGCTAAGAGCATCAGCATAAGCCTGACAATACTCTCAAAGTGGAAATTTGGGTTTGTGTACCATGAATCCACCAAGGCCATTCACTCTTTTGCCTCCACTAGAATTGAATAAAGCTTCACCCTAATCTGTAATAACTACATACCCTGAATTTTGATACCAACATGATTTCATTTATTTTGTGTGCTGTCAAACTATGTTTCAGTTCATTTGTTTGACTTATTTGAAAATACGTTTCCAATAAATTAGTATTGGACTGGACTGTAGCCCACCAGGCTCCTCCGTCCATGGGATTCTCCAGGCAAGAATACTGGAGTGGGTTGCTATTTCCTTCTCCAGGGGATCTTCCTGACCCAGGGATCAAACCCAGGTCTCCTGTATTGCAGGTAGACACTTTAACCTCTAAGCCACCAGGAAATCAATAAATTAGTAGTTTCATAAAAGTTGGCCATGGTGTTAGGTAGGAAGTTAGGCCTGAGCACAAAGGGGTAGCCTAGCCAAAAAAGATTCAAGTTGATCTTTAATCCCCAAGAGACACCCAAATGCAACCAAGGAGAGCTCACAGATTCACTACAAAATAACCATAGACTTTTCCAACTCAGGTGCATGTGCCCTACCATGGACAGTGGATCTGAACTGACCGCAGGGAATTCTCCAGCTCCCTCACATGTGCCCTTGAGGCACGGCTGTGTCCTTAAGTGACCTTAGGCAGGCAGGATCACACTAGGAGTTCATAGACATTCTATACCTACATGCATCTGATTATAACAGACTGAACTCTGGGACAGGCATGCGCAATAGAGCCTGATCTTATATAACTGGCAACTGTCATTCAAAGCTCTCAGTCTACACCCCCGGATGAGTACGTAAGAGCCTTGTCCTGATAACCTCTATACCTCATCATTTCAGAGTCAGCTCCTCTCTTGGCTTAGCCCATCTCTTCCTTGAGGTATTCTTTCTGTTCCTTCTTCAATAAACTTGTTTTGCCATGGGTAAGACCTCAGATTCTTCTTTGTGCCCTTACCAGGAACTGAGACCAATGAATACGGGTCCTCCTTAACTCTTCCTATCTGGGAATGACTGTTAAGGAAAATTTTGCTTATAGAACATTTTTGAAGCTTGCATCCTATAGGTCTTGTGCTACTTGGCACATGAATAGTAACACTTAAAGTGAAATTTCTTTTTTCTCCCTGAAAATAGATCTTCCTACTTATTCCTTTGTTTGAATCATCCATTTCTTATATAACATAAATTGCAGAGTTAAGAAAGCTTGCTATTTCTACAAAAATTCTATTAATATTCATTCTATTCATCCAGAAAAAAGCGCACACACAGTAGAATGGCTTTGTTGAGCACATCAGAATATTTTATCATAATTATATTAAGTGAAGAAAAAAGAGAACTGAGATTCACTTAGATTGATTTATTTCATTTGTTGATAATAACATCAATTATCAGTTCCAGGTTGCTTTACTAGAATAAGACTTATTAGAAGGCATTGACTGACTCAGCATGTGCACTGCATGTGAAAATGAAAATGTTGTTAGGGACATGTAAGAGCTTAATATTCTGAACATGTACATCAATAGCTGAAAGAAGATTAGAATTCACTATACATTTTGCAAATCTGAATCTTTAAATTGCTAATTGAACTTTAATTGGATTTCATTCTAACTTAATTGTTAACACAAATCAAAAATGTTTACTTAAATATGAGTATCCAAGAGATTTGATGGTCAAGTAATAGTCTCTACTTAATTTATTAATTAAGTATAAGTCTCTGATCTCTAGAGACTAAAATTTTATTCAGAACACAATACTGCTGGATAAATTTGGAAAATATTTTTTTTCCTAGTCTGGCAGGTAAAATAATTTTATTCATTAAAATGGTGCTTTTCAATGAAAAATAATCACAGGAAAAGTTAAAATCACACTAGTCTATTTTATACAACAGTCTCCAAACAAGAACTTAAAGCAAAGTAAAAATTATTTAATCCCCATACCCTCTTTTCTTCTAAAAACATAATCAGTTTTACTTAAGTGGCTGTAAAACCTTGTCTAGGTTTATTTCTTTTTCTCCTTTGTAGTCTAGGGATCTATTTTAACAATCTTATTAAGCAAATCTTATTGGATATCTTGCCTATTCAAGTCAGTTTATTTAAAGCAATTTCTGTTTTACCAAATCATCTTTCCTATTTTCCAGAATATATTCTTCTCTCAGTTATAACTGATAATTTTACAGAAGAATTTCAAAGTATGCACTATTTCAGCTACAAAATTTCTCCCCTTTGAACATATTTTTTGTAATATTGAAACTTTATTAAAAATGCTGACTCAGAAATTTACTTTAAAAAATTGTTATAAATAAAAAAATAATTATATTATTAAGGACAGTTGCACTAAAAATTTCAGCAGCACAGTTCTGAAAATAGCATCCCTCTATTATTTCATAGATGAGAGAACTGATTAAAGCAAAGTTAAATATGTCGAAACTTATGAAGCCGATGTGATAACTATCCCATCAGCCCCTGGCCATGTCCAGGGTGAGTTCGTTTTATTATGTGGAACAAACAAACATGGACGTTTCCTTGTGAATTATGAACTAGTCCACATAGCTCCCAATAATCTCTATTGTAAACTGACACTCTCAGTAATGGTGGTTGGTATTGCTGTTTCAGCAGTTTAGGGCTTTTTTCTTTCCTGTTAGTAACTCCCAGGCTCCTGATGAATTATTCAGGTACATACTGCTGAGTGTTTATGATCTGTGCCATTTGAGAGGAAAGAGGCTAAACAAGGCAGGAAGGTAAGAGAAGAGTTCGGGGTGTACTGAGCACTTCAGTCGGTTTTGTCCTGAGAAAGTTTATCTGGGTGTCTCCTAGTCTCAAATCTATGTGGCAAATGCTATTGTATCTGCGTTATTTTACTAACAAGAGGCAACCTGTATTCTTAGTCTCCTGCTATTGTCTGTTCACTGAAACCATGATGCAAGAAACATTTACCTGCCTCCTCTGACAGTATATTTATATCTTTCACTATTGTTTATTTAAGCAAATGTAGGCATTCATTCTGCAAAAGAAGTTAGGTAGTCCTCCAAAGTAGAAGATTTTGCCTTCAGTTCAGCTCAGTCACTCAGTCGTGTCTGACTCTTTGCAACCCCATGGACTTGCAGCACACCAGGCCTCCCTGTCCACCACCAACTCCTGGAGTTTACTCAAACTCATGTCCATTGAGTCGGTGATGCCATCCGAGCATCTCATCCTCTGTCGTCCCCTTCTCCTCCTGCCCTCAATCTTTCCCAGCATCAGGGTCTTTTCAAATGAGTCAGCTCCTAGCCTAAGATTTTTAACTACGGCCATTTATTCACTTTTCTTTGAGAAAACAATGCAAACAACAAAACATGTTACAAAAGTACACCCAAGCCCAGACAACATACATTCATATCATAATAAACTTTTGAAAAAAAATATGTACTAGAAAGAGATTCTTAGGCAAACACTTTATGCATGGAAAAAAACATAAAATCTCTATTTTTTTAAAAAATATCCTGGTCTTTTCTTGAACCTACCATTCTGCCTCGTTTTGAATTACTGTGTCTCTGAGGTCTTGAGAGGACACGATGTGTGACTACAGTGGGTTTTCACTCCTTCAGCCATTCACCACCTACATTTTGGTCGAATGCAGATTCCTCCATCATTATTTATTTGGGAAGCACCCGGTTGACAGCCATCTTGTGCTGACACCTGCCAAGACATACAGTCTTGCTCTCTGGTTATTTCTCACCAGCATACACTGACGTCGGGATCTGCAGGAGTCGGGATCTGGACGCCCTGTCGTCTAACGGAGTAGCCTTGTCCTCGGGTGGCCTCCAGCTCTCACGCTCCATGTGACTGGCGTACCCCTGTCACGTGCGGGACACATTCCCCAGTCAGTCTGCTTGCTTTTTGGCAGGGGCACCAGTGGCTTCAGAGAGGAAACCTCTTAGTCACCATTGCCTGAATGTTCTGGAGCAATGTTCATTGTTTCACCAGTGGCCTTGCTGTTCTCAGTCTCCTGTTAGTAAACAGACCAAAGTTTCTCTTCATACCTAGAGTAGGTACCTACCAACCAGATCCCAATCCCCTGCCTACCTTGGTGGTACCGTCAAAGAGTCTCTCCTCAGGCTGAAAACCTGTGAATCTCTCCAGCGATTCTCTTCTTGGCCTCCCTCTCCTATACTTCTCTTATACTTCCCGGGACAACAGAGTGTTAGGAACAAGGGATTCTACCTCCCTACATTGTATTGTTTATGCCAGGACTTCCACTCATGAATGCTCACAAAGTGTGTTCGCCTAACACGAATTGTCATAGACATTCCCTCTAAATACACGCATTGAAGCCTGAAGAGCCCCTAGCATTTCAGAATGCACTCTATTTGGAGACAGGGCCATAAAAGAGGTATCGAAGGTGAAATGAGGCTATACAGGCAGTCCTCCTGCAAGGAGGGAAACCGGACAAAAAGAGTCCAGGGCTGCAGGAGCTTAAAGGAAAAGCCCTGTGAGGACACGGCAGGCCGAGGGGGGAGGCCTCGGGAGAGGCCAAACCTGACAATGCCGTTGGCTTGGACTTCTGGTCGCCAGATCTGTGAGAAAGTAGATTTCTGCTGTTTAAGCCACCCAGGTTGTAACATTTTGTTGGTCCCACTAGCAAACTAACACATTAATATTTCAGCCTGAATTTTCCTGAATCTATTTTGAAGCTGAAAAACTAATCATTGACTATATCTTTCCTTCAAAGGTCTGAGATATCATTCTTAAGCCTCCGTGAATCTGTAATTTTTCTAAATAAATAGGGATTAGATTATATACTAGGAAATGGGAAATACAAAAACTTATCGTTTAATGTTTTGTTTCTACAATATCGCTTTTACAAGCAAATATTTGCAACTGAATGTTGAGTTGTAAGTATTAAATCAAATCCTGCATCTAAAAAGGAGTATTCAGTTTGTAGGATTAAAGTTATAACAAGATTAGAAATTCAGCAGGGTTTAAGTTAGCAGTCAAAATTTGTACTACTGAATAAAATGTAGCGGTAAGCTAACAAGCACTGCTTCATTAAGATTGTAAAATAATATGCTGGGCTCACATTCCTACCTCTATAGCGTCCCAGTTCAGTTCAGTTCAGGTCACTCAGTTGTGCCCGACTCTTTACGACACCACGCCAGGCAGCACGCCAGGCCTCCTTGTCCATCACCAACTCAGAATTTACTTAAACTCATGTCCATTGATTCGGTGGTGACATAGCATCCTAACAAACATACAGAGTAAGCAGAGGAGAATGTGACAGCATTCAAATACAACTTGATAAAGAAGTAAGATGCATCTGTGAAGATCAAACACTAGAGAATAAGTTACGCTGAAGAGATAGGAATCCAGAATATTTTAGAAGGAGATTTCATGCATTATATGAATATTTTCCCTGGTATTCCACAGTGATTATGTCCTGGCTTTATAACTTTGACACTTTTGCACTCATCACATGAACTTCATGTCAAAGAAAGCATATTTGGTAACTTGAACAAACTGTATCTAATTAGGGTCTCTGAGCAGGTTGTTATTAAATGATCCCGTGGAATGTGAAGTCAAGTGGGCCTTAGGAAGCATCACTATGAACAAAGCCAGTAGAGGTGATGGAATTCCAGTTGAGCTATTTCCAATCCTGAAAGATGATGCTGTGAAAGTGCTGCACTCAATATGCCAGCAAATTTGGAAAACCCAGCAGTGGCCACAGGACTGGAAAAGGTCAATTTTCATTCTAATCCCTAAGAAAGGCAGTGCCAAAGAATGCTCAAATTACAGCACAATTGTACTCATCTCACACGCTAGTAAAGTAATGCTCAAAAGTCTCCACACCAGGCTTCAACAGTACATGAACCATGAACTTCCAGATGTTCAAGCTGGTCTTAGAAAAGGCAGAGGAACCAGAGATCAAATTGTGAACATCCACTGGATCATTGAAAAAGCAAGGGAGTTCCAGAAAAACATCTATTTCTGCTTTATTAACTATGCCAAAGCCATTGACTGTGTGGATCAAAATAAACTGTGGAAAATTCTGAAAAAGATGGGAATACCAGACCAACTAATCTGCCTCTTGAGAAACCTGTATGCAGGTCAGGAAGCAACAATTTGAACTGGACATGGAACCACAGACTGGTTTCCAAATAGGAAAAGGAGTATGTCAAGGCTGTATATTGTCAACCTGCTTATTTAATTTATATGCAGAGTACATCATAAGAAACCCTGGGCTGGATGAAGCACAAGCAAGGAATCAAGATTTCTGGGAGAAATATCAATAACTTCAGATATGCTGATGACACCGCCCTTATGGCAGAAAGCGAAGAACTAAAGAGCCTTTGATGAAAGTGAAAGAAGAAAGTGAAAAAGTTGGCTTCAAGCTCACCATTCAGAAAACTAAGATCATGGCATCCGGTCCCATCACTCCATGGCAAATTGATGGGGAAACAGTGTAAAGAGTGGATGGCTTTGTTTTTGGGGGCTCCAAATCACTGCAGATGGTGACTGCAGCCATGAAATTAAAAGACACTTACTCCTTGGAAGAAAAGTTATGACCAACCTAGATAGCATGTTAAAAAGCAGAGACATTACTTTGCCAACAAAAGTCCGTCTAGTCAAATTTATGTTTTTTCCAATAGTCATGTATGGATGTGAGAGGTGGACTATAAAAGAAAGCTGAGCACAGAAGAATTGATGCTTCTGAACTGTGGTGGTGAACAAGACTCTTGAGAGTCCCTTGGACTGCAAGGAGATCCAACTAGTCCATCCTAAAGGAGATCAGTCCTGGGTGTTCATTGGAAGGACTGATGCTGAAGCTGAAACTCCAATATTTTGGCCACCTCATGAAAAGAGCTGACTCATTGGAAAAGACCGTGATGCTGGGAAAGATTGAGGGCAGGAGGAGAAGGGGATGACAGAAGATGAGATGGCTGGATGGCATCACCGACTCAATGGGCATGAGTTTGAGTAAACTCCGGGAGTTGGTGATGGACACGGAGGCCTGGTGTGTGGTTCATGGGGTCGCAAAGAGTCAGACACAACTGAGTGACTGAACTGACTGACTGAACTCTGTCCTAAAACACTACCTTGGCATTTATACTGGAATGTTTTACTTTTTGAAATTGGACACACAAAATACTATACTCCAAGGAATCACATTATACCCAAACATGGCTTTGCAGCTTGACCAGGAATCTCAACCTTTAAGAAATGATGGCATTTAGTGTAGTGTTGGGGGATATTAAAAAAATCAGGCTTTAAAAATTCATCTTTCATTAGTATGGAGGTAATTCTTATTAGGTCAAATATAAGCATTTGCAGACAGTACTGCACCATTAATAAATAACAAGAAAACCAATTACAAAGAAGAATAATAAAAAAGCCTTGACTTGTAGATATTTTCCTAACAAATATTTTTGTTTCAATTCATATTTGATTTAATTACACTCTCAAAATGTGATTTTCTCAGATGAAACATAAGCTGAAATCATTTTCAGTCCAAATGAGTAACAGTGAGTGACAACGTGAGACAAAGCAGGTATTTCTGGCTTTTGCTTTTTGAAGATAGAGATGGTAGCTGCTTTGTTTCAAATAGAAGGCTAAAAGGATGATTTTTTAAATGACCGAATGCCCCAAGAAAGTTGAGTAATTTTGCATTACTAAAGTTAAAAACAATCTAGAAAATTATTACCACTGGTATACTTGAAATTTTGTTTTTCTATACAAACAATATTTGCTTTAATAATAATGTGATAGTATTTTACATAAATCCTTGGTTTTCTATCACCACAAGATAATTATCATGAAATCAAAAAGCATGATGTGTAATAAAATCCTGTCATGCAGAATTCATTAACTATAGACTCATTATTAAAATCTAAACAAATTTGAAACAGAGATTTAAAATTTCTTAATAATGCAGAATTATAGAAAAGATTGAATAGGAAGGGGTCTATATATCTTCAGCAAAAAATAACTTTTTAAATAATTTGTGAAAATATTGAATGTTTTGAAAAGACAAAAACAAGAATTATTCTTAAGGATATATTGAATGTCCTCTTTCAGGTGAGAGTTATCTCAGCTCTATTACTTAATCTAGAGCTTATTCTGCTTCTTGCATACACATATCCTTATTTATATACATAAGTATATACATGTACATATGTGATGGCATCTCCGGTTTGAGCATATCAAGCATGAGACAAATAGAACAAGAAACCACAGATTTGGGTAAAAGTCATGACTCTAAAAATGGACAGTTACAATACAGTATGTATTGACAAATTTTATACAGTAGGAAAGTATGGATCCTTCAGAAGACTGAGGAAAGACAAGCTTTCCTCATCATAAAATAAAATAAACAAGAAACATAAATATAACAGCCTAAAATAAACAAGAAACGCTGCTTGGAAAAGACAGAGAGACATGTAAGATTAGCTATATAAACAGAGGTGAGTCATTCTACTTTGAGTAGCAGAAAATGGTGAAGCTCAAAGCTGAAAAAGAGTGGGAACTGTAGGTGAAAAGGTTCCCACTCTGTAGGTGAGGAGGTCCTTGGGCTTCAAGTATTTAGCACTTAGAGTTTGATAGAATGTATTTTTGAGCAAACCAAAATTCCCACATGAAAACCTCTTCTTGTGGCAGACACTGTAGATTAGTTCTATCTGTTGCTGGAATTCACGTAAATGAAATCATAATGCATATACCTTTTAGTATCTGCATACTTTTAGTTTGGAATTTATCCATGATGTTGCATGTAATAAAGCTAGTTTATATTGCTGTATAGTATTCTATTGGGTGTACACACTAGTTTATTTATCTGTTCTAATGTTGATAGACAGTTGGGTTATTTTCATATTTGAGCAAATATAAATAATGGCGATATGATCATCCTATATATTTACAGTGAGAACATGTTGCAGCTTTTTAAAGGAGATTTACATTGTCAGGTATAAAATAACAAAAGTGCCTGATGCTAATTTTGGTATTATATTATGACCCTGATGAACCACACCTACTTTGTGAACCTACTGTCAAAAATCTTTTTTCTCAGTGAGTGACATTGAGACTTCAAACATAGCACACAATTTATTTCATAACACTCAAATTGTAAGTTCTAATCTAGTCCAATATGACTTAGGTACTAAACTAAGTGGGAAGATTTTCAAAACAAGAAAATAGATGAAAATAAGATCAAAATCATAAAGATCTCTGTTCACTACATGAAGAGTTTGGGCTACATCATCAGTGACTTGTGGTATATCTTTGAACAGTACGATACACAACTATGCTTTTTAAAACTATTGTTCAGTGGGTTTAACAATGGGAAGATAAATTGAAGAATATTCAGTGAAGGACATTAGGAAATGTGTCAATAACTCTGGTGAGAACTGAGTGAAGACTGGTGGAGAAGCGGATAGCTGTCAGTGGTTCAGAGAATTTGTAGATTTCTGAATAATTTGAACATTTGATGACACAATAAACTCTCATCCAGGAACCCAATCATAGTGATACAGATACATTGTACATAATGTCAAGGGGATCATACATGTTAGGTTGTTCACCAGCAAACCCTAGGTTCAGAACCTCTGGATTGTGACAGTATAAATTAATGTTAATAGTACTTACAGGGAGGTGGGAGAGTGGGGAGCATCAATACGCTGTTTGGTTTTTTAGCAATAATAGTTACTCACACATCTTTCTCTTCTCTGGGTTTAAAACTAATAGAGAAGGAAAACAAGAAGCATTGAAATGCCAAATCTTGAAATGTCAAGCATTTGCAAATAAACCTGTTTGGAAAATGTCACACTTAGACTCAATACTGTCATTACATTAAGCTTAACTACTTGGTCACAAACATTCTAAGGATAGATGACACAATTTTATGTCATCCTGCAATAAAAAAATTCATATGCCTTAATAACATTTACCTCTAGAAAAATTCTATTTTCAGAACGAACTCAGCTGAAAAATGCTTAGTTCTTCCTTTTGAAGTCGAAAATCAGGAATCTTCTTGGGGCTAAGGTGATGCTATTCTTCCTAGTACTCAGACAAGGAGGATACTTTTGATTTATATGCCCAGGTAGAAAATCACTATTAGAAAAATAATGCACCCTGTCAGAAGCCTCCATCAGTTTCCCTAAAGAGGCAACTGGGAAAGGGCAGTCAAAAGAAGAATCACTTCTGAGAAAAAATGGTAAAGAAAAAATAAGTCTAATTTTAAGTTTAGTTTTAATTAAAGTTTCTAGATTTAACATATAAAAATGCATAATACCCAATCAAATTTCCAGTTCAAACAACAAAGCAGTTATTTACTGTAAATATATTGTAAGCAATATTTGGTACATACCTATTGAAAAAGTAGATTTTTTTTTTAATTCAGGTTTAATTCACATACTTTATTTTATCTGGCAAACCTAGTTTAAGAGGTAGATAGTTATAGAAAAGCTGGCCACTTGACAGAAAACAACATAATGGTTTATTGGCATCAGACTTAATGCTTAATTTGACCTAAAGCCCTCTGCGACAGGTAGATTTTCTATTTTGGACCCTTGTTCAGAATAGCATGTCTGCTTGCCAGGCACATCTTATCAAGAGGGCCTTGCTTGCAAATCTTAAAGCTTAACTTCTAGGAAATCACCTGTCCTTAGGAAAGTAAGCATAAGAACTCCCAGGACAGGTCCACATAGAAGCTTAATAGCAGTATATCAACTTTCTAATGAAAAAGAGTTTCTATATAGTTTCTGTATAGGAGTGGATAACACCTAAAATCTTTTTTTCATTCCCAGTTCTATGATGCAAATTTAGAGATAATTCCACCAAACTGTTCACTTTAAAATGGTTAGTTTCATCTTATGTGACTATCTCCTCAATAAGTTATTAAACAGAGATATTGAAATTCTTTCCATCTATATTCTGTGAGTGTGACCACTATGAATTTTTCCTCAAATCCCCTTTCCCCCAGTATATCCAAAATATTTATTTTATTTTTTTTTCTTTTTAACTTTATGATTTTTTAATTTAATCTTTATTATCATGTGCTTCTATTTCTCTTCCTTATGTCTTGGGGTTTCCTATTATTTATCCTTAGGATATTCAGTCTCTCATTTTTATGTTCTGTGCTTGGGAAATATTTGTTTGTTCATTCTATTTGAATTTTTAAAATTTATTTTATGAAAATATTGAACCTGAAATAATTTAACTTGGTATGCAATTACTTATAAAGTATTTTCCTTTTTTATTAGAGGGTAATTGCTTTGGAGTGCTGTAGTTCTCTCTGACACCATTCAGCTCAGTCCAGTCGCTCAGTCGTATCCGACTCTGTGCAACCCCATGGACTGCAGCACGCCAGGCCTCCCTGTCCATCACCAGCTCCCAGAGTCCACTCAAACTCATGTCCATCGAGTCAGTGGTGCCACCTAACCATCTCATCCTCTGTCGTCCCCTTTTCCTCCCACCTTCAATCTTTCCCAGTATCAGGGTCTTTTCAGAAAAGTCAGTGAAGACATAAGGTGGCCAAAGTATTGGAGTTTCAGCTTCAACATCAGTCCTTTCAATGAACACCCGGGACTCATCTCCTTCAGGATGGACTGCTTGGATCTCCTTGCAGTCCAGGGGGCTCTCAAGAGTCTTCTCCAACACCACAGTTCAAAATATTTCAGTGCTCAGTTTTATTTATGGTTAAACTCACATCCATACATGACCACTGGAGAAAACATAGCCTTGACTAGAGGGACCTTTGTTGGCAAAGTAATGTCTCTGCTTTTTAATATGCTGTCTAGGTGGGTCATAACTTTTCTTCCAAAGAGCAAGCATCTTTTAATTTCATGGCTGTAGTCACCATCTGCAGTGTTTTTGGAGCCCAAGAAAATAAAGTCTGTCACTGTCTCTCCCATACATTTACACAAATCAGCCATAATTATATATATATGTGTGTGTGTGTGTGTATCTTCTGTCTTGAGACTCCCCCCTCATCCCACCCATCTAAGTCTTCACAGAATGCCTAGGGCTTCCTGTGTTTTACACTAGCTTCCTGCTAGTTGTCTATTTTACACATGATAGCACATATATATGTCAATTCTGCTTTCTCAATTTGTTCTACTCTCAGACCACCTGACCTGCCTCTTGAGAAACCTGTATGCATATCAGGAGGCAATAATTAGAACTGGGTGTGAAACAACAGACTGGTTCCAAATAAGAAAAGGAGTACGTCAAGGCTGCATATTGTCACGCTGCTTATTTAACTTCTATGCAGAGTACATCATGAGAAACGCTGGGCTGGAAGAAGCACAAGCTGGAATCAAGATTGCTGGGAGAAATATCAATAACATCAGATATGCAGATGGCACCACCCTTATGGCAGAAAGTGAAGAAGAACTTTATGAAAGTGAAAGAGAACAGTGAAAAAGTTGGCTTAAAGTTCAACATTCAGAAAACTAAGATCATGGCATCCAGTCCCATCACTTCATGGGAAATAGATGGCGAAACAGTGGAAACAGTGTCAGACTTTATTTTTCTGGGTTCCAAATCACTGCAGATGGTGACTGCAGCCATGAAATTAAAAGACACTTGCTTCTTGGAACGAAGGTTGTTGCCAACCTACACAGCATACTGAAGAGCAGAGATATACTTTGCCAACAAAGGTCAGTCTGGTCAAGGCTATGGTTTTTCCAGTGGTCATGTATGGATGTGAGAGTTGGACTATAAAGAAAATGGAGCACTAAAGAATTGATGCTTTTGAACTGTGGTGTTGGAGAAGAATCTTGAGAGTCCCTTGGACTGCAAGGAGATCCAACCAGTCCATCCTAAAGGAGATCAGCCCTGGGTGTTCATTGGAAGGACTGATGCTGAAGCTGAAACTCCAATGTATTGGAGTTTCAGCTTCAGCATCAG
>CM035278.1:74656033-74724726 GCA_020226075.1 Hydropotes inermis | reverse complement strand
TAAAGGAGATCAGCCCTGGGTGTTCATTGGAAGGACTGATGCTGAAGCTGAAACTCCAATACATTGGCCACCTGATGTGAAGAGCTGACTCATTGGAAAAGACCCTGATACTGGGAGGGATTGGGGGCAGGAGGAGAAGGGGACGACAGAGGATGAGATGGCTGGATGGCATCACTGACTAGATGGGCATGAGTTTGAGTAAACTCCAGGAGTTGGTGATGGACAGGGAGGCCTGGCGTGCTGTGATGTATGGGGTCGCAAAGAGTTGGACATGACTGAGCAAGTGAACTGAACTGAACTCCTAATAAATTTGTCATGGTCATTATCAGCTCTCTTAAGAAGATAAGAAAAAGGAAGCAGTGTCAGCCTGTGTATGGAGTTTTGTGGAAATATCTATGTAATCAATTGAGAGTTATGTTGAATATATTAACACAGAGGCACTGAATATATTTTGATTTGAAAATATTCAATCAATCAGAGTTAACTCTTACAGGAATCTCTAGCTATAAATTGCTTTAAAATGAAACATTTGCACAGTTCGTTTTCACCATGCTTTAAAACAAAATATTTGCAGACTTCATTTTCATAATTAGAATATAGCATTTGTGACAATATTATAATACAGCAGTTTGGTCTTAAAACAGTAAATACTATGCTCTCTATTTCTGTTGGAGTAACTTGGAGGAATAGGACCAGTGGAACTGAGGCATTGTTGTGATAAATGTCACACTGACCTGGAAGGACCATAGGCAGTTTTGCAGTAGGAATATCACATTCCTCCTAATTTCATAATGCACTGAGAGACTCTAAAGTACTCTTCAAGCTCGCCTGGAAAATAAAGTTGAAAAGCTTTTCAGTGATTCACAGCAGTCAGTAATCCTGTGTAGGGCATCAATCATTAACATCCAGGTAGAAAGAATGGCAACTTCTAGGGTTGAGGTGAATGGATAGGGTAATTTGCTTCACTTTCCTTTTTGTCTGCAGATCACCAAGAGTACCTCTTTACATGTTCTTGGTGATAAGCTTGGTTTATTTAAAATATTGTGGCTGTGCGAATATTAAAATCTCCCTTTCTCCAAAAATTCTGCTCTTTAAATTGGAAGACATTTCTGAACAGGCTCACAGTCATTTGTTCTAAGGTTTTCTTTCCAGGTACATCTTCTGTTTTTACTCATATACACTGTACCTTGGGCAAACTGTTCTGTTTTATTCTTTAGGGGAAAAGCTCTACAGGTTTGGCTGTCAGCGCCCCTTCCTCTCCTGTTCCAATTTCAACCCTTCCTGAGACTCTCCAATGCTATTCATTCAGGTAACCGAATTCAGAAAACCCTAGTCTGCAGTGATCTTTTTTGGTCAGAAATTCTGTAAGAATACAGCAGATACATTTCTGAGATACTTCATCATAAGCGTCAGTGTGATCGTTCTTTGGAAATTTTCTTGAGAAAAGTGTTTATTTGCATCTGCCTTTACATGGGGAAAGAAGATTTTGCTATCACAATGGTGAGACTGCTTTGCACCAACCTTTTATGCGACTGATATTATTTTCAGTGGCTGTCAAGGCTGATTACAAAAGGCGTTTGAAATTCTGCTCGAATAGTTACGGCTGTCTCACAGGTTAAAGCATCGGAAGCAGTAGTGAGGATGCCTCAGGCTCTGCCTGCTCCCTGTCCCCCTTTCCCTGACCGCTCCTGCATCAGGAGCCTTCCTCATCAGACCTGTTTCCTTCTGACTATTTCCATCTTGATCCAAGCATCCGTTCAGAGACAAACTCTCTGACCACTTCTAGTTTCCCAATCACCTTGATCACCTGGCATCGTCTTCTCCACAGAGCTTACCTTCCGCTCCCTCCCTTCCTTTTCCACCTGCCCCCTTTCTTTTCTTCTTTTCTGGTTTACATCCACGGACGGGGAGCACGCTACATACGGAACTCTATCCTAGTCATCATTTTACCCTCAGCTTCTAGAAGAGTGCCCAGTGCCTGATCAATGTTTTTAAAGTATTAAGTGGATAGTTGGCAAAGTGACTGACTGGCTACGTGATTCAGAGGTAAAAACCAGACATTGAGAAGCTAAATTGTTTTCTGATAAAATGACTTTGGGAAGAACATTCCGGTGAAGCACAAGCCTTTCTTTGTAGATTTGTTCAGGGAAGGAATTGAAGTCTGGCAGCCCTGTAATAGGACTGAGGCAGAAGTGTCACGGGAAAGAAATGCATCGTAGAATATATTATCTGTAGAGGTGATACTTGGAAAATTAACCCCTTTGACTCCTCCTATAGTGTATACTTTAGGCTTGCCGGGAGCATATACCACAAAATAGACAGGATCCAAGTGTTCGCCGCTAATAATACTCAAGCTACTTTATAGGCAAATGAACCCCCTTTGGTTTGCATTTTGTCTTCATACGTGTGTGTGTTTATGATGTTTTAGGACTCTAAAAGTAACTTGCAACTTGGATACATATAAAAACAGGCTACAAATTAGATTAAGCACAAGAGTCATACTCTGTTGACCTCTAATCTAGTGGTTTCAGTTTTTGAAATGGGATTATTTCATTGATCCTGATTATAATATGAATTTATGAACTCTCTGGTACACCAATATACTTTGGATTACTCATTCTGTTTTTTTTTTTTTTTTTAATTCTAGAATTTTTTTTATTTTTCTGTTCAACAACTTGCCTCTTTCTTTTATTATTTTCTCATTCTTTGTGTTTTAGAAAATAAATATTAAAAGTTGAAAGAGTGAACAATGTTTCTCAAAATTCAAAGCCTTGTTGACAACCTTTTCCAAGATTCTGCTACCTACAGAAATATTATGAATTCCAATGACCGGGCATTAATCAGCAATGAGGGCACGCTGATTATCCATGCTAGACCCAAGAGAAACCTGTGTTTGTACTAAACTTACTCTTTACTTACTTATGGTTTTGCTACCATATCCTGGCTCCCAAACTTGACTTCTTTCAAATACGTGTCAATGAATCTGTCACGGCATTCTTGCTTTCTCACTGTTGGTGGGTTTAGTTCCAGATAGTGTTTCCTTATTGTCTTACCATCTCATTTTATCCCTCAGTATCTTGACATATAATTCTTATTTTTCTACTTTTAATAGAATGATCTCTTTTCGTTTCCAAGGGAATCCATTCAATATCACAGTAATCCAAGTCTATGCCCCAACCTCTAATGCTGAAGAAGCTGAAATTGAATGGTTCTATGAAGACCTTTAAGACCTTCTAGAAGTAAAACCAAAAAAGATGTCTTTTTCATCACAGGAGACTGAAATGCATAAGTAGGACGTCAAGAAATACCCTGATTAACAGGCAAGTTTGCCCTTGGAGTACAAAATGAAGCAGAGAAAAGGCTAACAGAGTTTTTCCAAGAGAGCGCGCTGGTCATAGCAAACATCCTCTTCCAACAACACAAGACATAACTACACATGACATCACCAGATGGGTCAACACCAAAATCATATTGACTATATTCTTTGCAGCTGAAGATGGAGAAGCTCTATACAGTCAGCAAAAACAAGACCAGGAGCTGACTGTGGCTCAGATCATGAACTCCTTATTGCCAAATTCAGCCTTAAATTGAAGAAAGTGGGGAACAGCACAAGACCGTTCAGTATGACCTAAATCAAATCCCTGACAATTACATAGTGGGAATGACAACTAGATTGGAGGGATTAGATTTGATAGAGTGCCTGAAGGACTATGGACGGAGGTTCATAATGTTGTACAGGAGATAGTGATCAAAACCATCCCAAGAAAAAGAAATGTAAAAAGGCAGAATGGTTGTCTGAGGAGGTCTTACAAATAGCTAAGAAAAGAATAGAATTGAAAGGCAAAGGAGAAAAGGAAATATAAACCTATCGGAATGAAGAGTTCCAAAGAACAGAAAGGAGAGATAAGAAAGCCTTCCTCAGTGATCAATGCAAAGAAATAGAGGAAAACAATAGAATGGGAGAGACTAGAGATCTTTTTCAAGAAAATTAGAGATACCAAGGGAACATTTCATGCAAAAATGGACACAATAAAGGACAGAAATGGTATGGACCTAACAGAAGCAGAAGATATTAAGAAGAGCTGTCAAGCATACACAGAATAACTATCCAAAAATATCTTCATGACCCAGATAACCACAATGGTGTGATCACTCACCTAAAGCCAGACATCCTGGAATGTGAAGTCAAGTGGGCCTTAGAAAGCATCACTATGAACAAACCTAGTGGAGGCGATGGAATTCGAGTTGAGCCACTTCAAATCCTAAAAGATGATGCTATTAAAGGGCTGCACTCAATATGCCAGCAAATTTGGAAAACTCAGCAGTGATCACAGGGCTAGAAAAGGTCACTTTCATTCCAATCCCAAAGAAAGACAAGGCCAAAGAATGTTCAAGCTACTACACAATTATAGTCATCTCACATGCTAGCAAAGTCATGTTCAAAATTCTCCAAGCCAGACTTCAGCAGTGCGTGAACCATGAACTTACAGATGTACAAACTAGATTTAGAAAAGACAAAGGAATGAAAGATCAAATTGCCAACATTTGTTGGATCATAGAAAAATAAAGAAAATTCTAGAAAAATTATTTACTTCTGCTTCACTGACTACGCTAAAGCCTTTGACTGTGTGGATCACAATAAATTGTGGAAAATTATTCAATTAACGGGAATACCAGACCTTCTTATATGCTTTCTGTGAACCTGTATGCAGGTCAAGAAGCAACAGTTACAACAGGTTGTGGAGCAATGGACTGGTTCCAATTAGGAAAGGAGTATGTCGAGGTTGTATATTGTCATCCTGTTTATTTAATGTATATACAGAGTACATCATGTGAAATGCCAGTCTGGATGAAACATAACCTGGAACCAAGACTGATGTGAGAAATATCAATAACCTCAGATATGCAGATGACACCACTCTTATGGCAGAAAGTGAAGAGGAACTAAAGAACTTCTTGATGAAGGTGAAAGAGGAGAGTGAAAAAGTTGGCCTAAAACTCAACATTCAGAAAACTAAGATCATGGCATCTGGTCCCAACACTTCATGGCAAATAGATGGGGAAATGATGGAAAGAGTGACAGACTTTATTTTCTTGGGCTCCAAAATCACTGCAAATGTTAATTGTATCATGAAATTGAGACACTTGCTTCTTGGAAGAAAATCTATGACAAACCTAGCAAACGTATTAAAAAATCAGAGACATTAGTTTGCCGACAAAGTAAAAACTATGGTTTTCCCAGTAATCAGTATGGATTTAAGAGTTGGAACCATAAAGAAGGCTGAGCGCCCAAGAATTGATGCTTTTGAACTGTGGTGTTGGAGAAGATTCCTGAGAGTCCTTTGGGCAGCAAGGAGATCAAACCAGTCCGTCCAAGGAAAATCCACCCTGGATACTCATTGGAAGGACTGAAGCTGAAGCTCCAAGTATTTTGGCTACCTGATGCAAAGACCTGACTCATTAGAAAAGTCCCTGATGCTGGGAAAGATTGAAGGCAGGAGGAGAAGGAGACGACAGAGGACAAAATGGTTGGATAACATCATCAACTCAGTGGACCTGAGTTTTAGCAAGCTCTGGGACATGGTGACGGACAGGGAAGCCTGGTGTGCTGCAGTCCATGGTGTTACAAAGAGTCGGACACAACTGAGTGACTGAACATCAACACTGATATGCTCTTGACCTGGAACTCTATTCTTTCCTTGACTTTAAACTTATTTTCTCCTGTCTTTATTCCATGACTATGACCTTTCCTTTCTTTTTACAAAATTAGTCAGGTCTTCTTTATTCAAATGAAATAATGTTTCTTCCCTTTACAAAGCTGTGCCCTCAAGTTCCCAATAATTATCTTTCATCTCTAGCCAAAGTTGTCAATATTATTGATGAGTTCAAGTTAATTTCTGCCCTTCCATTCTATTCAGTGATTCATTAACTTTGTCAAAATAAAAATGGCACGTTATCTCTCATCCTACATAGCCCTCTCCAAAACAAACAAACAAACAAAATAAAAACCTTTAAATAATAAAATGTTCTTCGGAATTTCCAAATCATTAGATACTCATCATTATTTAGATATTGTCATTAAAATATTTTCAGGAGCTTAAAATTGCATCCATAATATATTTACAACAATATTCAAACACAAACCATGTTTTTTTATCAAACATATTTGTGATATAGACTATTTTCTTTTAATTAAAGCATATATATATATACACACATATATATATATACTCAAAAGTTTCTGCCAAAAGACCTATAGATAGTATTCTCTAAATGTTTTGTTAAATCTTGTGTGATACACAATTCCGTTCAGTTAACAAATATTAACATAATACTACCATGTTATAAAAGCATATTATATGTATATGGACTCTTACACTACTAACATACGCTAATCTTAAATATCTATACAAAAAGTGATGAACATACTGATTTTTCCTTGGTGGCAATCCTTCCCAAGCAATATTTTAATTGATTTGAATTATTTTTGGATGCCCAAATGTGTTTATAAAGTATTTTCATGCTACATTGCATTTTAGTTTAACATTTTATGATAATGAATGAAAATGAAAGACAATAAGCTTTATAAATCTCATTATATTTGAAAAATAAGACAGTGGTGGGTCATCCCATGTGCCAAAAATCAGTGAAGATTTTAGACCCAAGCAGATGGTCATTTGGCCACTATTATTTCCTTGTGTTCTATTTTGCGGTAAAATAAAATTATTTAGTACCATGTCCAAAATTTTGTAAATATGCTATTAAATATTTTTAACATTTCTTTTCTGTGTGTGTTTTATTATTTCTATAAATTAGTTTATCTATTTTAATTGGAGGCTAATTAATTTACAATATTGTAGTGGTTTTTGCCATATGTTGACATGAATCAGCCATGGGTATATAAGTGTCCCCATCCTGAAGTCCTTTTCCACCTCCCTCCCCATGAAATGTGAAAATGGAGTATGAAGATCAGTGTTACAAATTTTAGAAAATGTCACTTTTAACTTGTTGTATAAGAAAGTATGTTTGAACTTTCAATATTATGTTCATAATTAATAAGTTACTGTATGCCACGTTAGCATTTTTCTTTAAAATAGATTATTTTTGTTTTCTAACAAATAGGCTTTATGCAAGTGAAAATCCAATTGTTCTAGTACACATTTTATAATAATTTTATAAAGCAAGTTATTTGGAATTATTATATAAGATAATCAGAAATATTTGAATATAAGGATTGATCTAGTGGTAAAGAACCTGCCTGCCAATGCAGGAAAACTAAGAGATGCTGGTTTGATCTCAGGGTTGGGAAGATCCGCTGGAGGAGAAAATGGCAATGCACTCCAGTGTTCTTGCCTGGAAAACCCCGTGGACAGAGGAGCCTGGTGGGCTGCAGTCCACGGGCTCACAAAGAGTTGGACACACCTGAGTCCACTGCACAGCACTGGTGCTTACTCTTCTTCTAATGAGGAAATGAAATTGATTTTGTTTCATGCCTCAAGATTTAATACACAGCGATTTCAACTTAATCAGCAACTACCTTGTTTTGATGACTGACAACTTCAGGATAAGTAGTTTTAATGAACTTACATTGAAAAATTGCCATATTTTTGGAGATCCAGGGAAGAATTTATTCTCCCTCAATTTCTTGAGATTCTAGTTTGGATTATCTCAAAACATAATCTGAAACTAATCAAGACGTTGTAAGATTTTACCAATAAATTCCTCAAGTGGGAAGAAATTATATCAATGTGGATATTTCATCAAATGTTCTTTTGTTTGCAAAAGAATCAGATCCACAAGTAGGGACAGAACCTAAATATCAGATTATCTTTATAGATTTATAGAATAAGAATGAAATTTTCAAGTAATACATATTGATTACACATATGTACAGATCAAACTTATTCACATACAAAACAGAACAGAAAAGAGTGATATCATATTTGCACAGATTTTTTTTGAGAAACATAAATGAAGCAATATTTGAGAAGTTGCTTTGTAAAACATATGATGTAATAATTAAAAAAACATTATTAGTAATCTGTGGGAATAAATACATACAGCAGAATTCCTGGAAAGACTTTCCTTATAACTAAAAATTGTATAAAAGGCATTTAACTATTATTATACTAATTTACCTTTTAAATTTTAACATGTTATGGTTTAAAATCTATGTCTTCTAAACAATTTGGTATCTTTCCATTAATGGTAAAAATCTACATATATATAACTGCATATAGACATTAGAAAATATATATTATGAACTCTTTTTGAAATAAATTATTTAAAAGATAAAATCTAAGTCACAGAACTTTTCATTCAAATGTCTTTTAGTTTGTATGGCGATAGTTTTTTGTGCAAATTCTACTTACACATATAAAAATATGCAGAAATGCTTTTATTTAACTGAAGTCTATGTAAAAGTAGCTATTTATACCTTCATAGTTAAGGTTAAGTATCTAATTACATTTAAAAATATCTCACTATTCAGCCAAGTAAGACATATCTATACAGTAGAATATAATCACAATTTATAATTTTATGATAAAACACAGCTACCATTGTTATTAATAAGAAGGAAAGCATGAGTTGGATTTAGGTTTCATGATAATATAATTAAAAGAAATTTGCTCACTTATTGCTTGGTATTCATGCTGATCTTTTAGAGCTTCAGGCTATTTACCATATTTTTTTCGTAATTTTCAAAGATTAATTCTCATAGCAAATTATACATTAAAGCAAAGTTATAATCTCATGTCTAATAGCACCAAAATTAACTTTGAATTCCCTGAATCTCCACACTTTCTTACTATAAAATGTTTTTACACAAACACATACTCACACAAAACACACAAATCAATGAGAGATTTAAAGTACAATAACTCCTTTGTATTTAAAAAAAAAAAAAACTTTTAAAATTTGTTCCCCTTCTTATAAACTATACCAACATATGGTCTATTTAATTACATCTTGTTTTCTTATAATAAATATACAATTTGTGATTCATTGATTATTAAAACTCTCTAGTAATAGAAACACATTTGGTAATATCTAACCAAGCTATGCAAGCACTGAATCTTTGACCAACTAACCCCATTCTGATGAATTTGCCCTGAAAGCATAGCTTTTGTTGCTGTTCAGTTACTAAACTGTGGTCACCTCTTTGCAGCCCTGGGACTGAGGCACACCAGGCTGCCCCGCCCTTCACCGTCTCCCAGAGTTTGCTGAAATTCATGTTGAGTCAGTGACGCTGTCTAACCATCTTGTTCTCTGCCAACCCCTTCAACTTTTCCCAGGATCAGGGTCTTTTCCAATGAGTCAGCTCCTTGCATCAGGTGGGCAAAATATTGGAAAGACCCTGATGCTGGGAAAGACTGAAGGCGGGAGGAGAAGGGGACGACAGAGGATGAGATGGTTGGATGGCATCACCGACTAGAAGGCGTGAGCCTGTTCCGTTAAGTCCTGCAGTCGTGTCTGACTCCTTGCAACCCCATGGGCTGCAGTACACCAGGCCATATGACTTAGCAACTGATCAAAAACATAGCTATATTTATGCTCATACATATATATATATATATATATATATATATATAATTAGCATTAATATTTAAAGCTTATCCAAAAAATAAATTCAACATAACATTTCTCTATTGCCATGGCAGCTTGCTCAGCCTATAGCTGGGAATCACCAGAGCTAGAGGAAACAGAAGCGCTTTCTGAGTGCATAGCATCCTTCTAACATTGGGCCCGACGGTCCCCCAGAAAGCCCGCTCATCGTGCGCCCTCTGGGGTCTTGCCCGCTGCCTTGTCTCGTTTCTCTTCTTCCTCACTATGACACCAGAGGTTAGCTCTCTGATATATCCCCCACACCTTACCCAGGCTCTGCTGTTAGAACTCAAGCCCAGGCCATTTTGACAAAATACCAAGAATTTCTAATAATTTATATTAGAAATGATGCTGTTATAGTAAGGCATCACTATGGGAAGTAGATAGTTATAAATGAAACGCTGATGTGAGACGCCTACCTAAAACCAAAGTCAAATCCTACAGAAGTAAACATTCTTGCAGAATTTCTCAATGCAAAATTTAAGTGTTCTTGCTTCTTGTCCAGCTAGGGAGTTTTGTCATGCATACTAACCAGGAACTCAAGGTTTATAAACATAGGCTCATGTCAAGTGCAGAGGGACCGTTGTAATTAATACATTTAAATTGATTCCTGTGTAAACTATTATTCTCCACTCCACAGTAACAGTTTAATTATTTCTATATTAAATTATCCACTTCAATTCCCCACCATATTTTTGTTAAATATAGTTTGTTTACTGATCCTATATTTTCTCTAGTAGTAAGCCATATAGAAGTTTTCTAAGCAAATATTTTATTAGTAAAAAAGTTATTTAGATTAAAAGTAAAAAATTGCCACTAGTAGCATTGTTGCTAATTTTTAGAAATTTTTTCCAAAAGCTTACTCATCAATATTTTCAGATATTTACTTTCATTATGACATGCATGTAAAAGAAAGAAACTTTTGAACAAAAAGGTGGGCAAATTTCAATCAATAGAGCAGGGGAAGAAATAAAAAAATAGTAACAGTGTTTCAGTTTGGTATGAAAAATTTGTCTTATACATGAATTACAGAAAGGAGAAAATACTGATGTATAGATTTAAGTTAAAGTGACGCCCATATTGACAAAAAATATTTGTTCTAATTTAATTCCTAATTTATTATATATTTTTTCCTTTAATAAAAGTGTATATATCCAAATGTTTAAATTTACCTTTTTCAGTCCATTATAATACATACAAATCTGGAGGTGGCAGATAGAAAGTTTTCTCTTTGGCACAAAATCACGTGTTTAAAATTGGGGAAAACCTTCTGATTTTAAACTCTTCCTTCAAGATAAAGTGGAGGAGAAAAATTAAAAACCTTGAGTTAAAAATTAAGTTTTTGACAAAGCTACATGACTCCTGCCAAGAATGAATTTATTGGTGAAAAATATGAGATGAACAATATAAATTGCCATTAAAGGGAAATTAAAATTCAATAGTACAATAATCAAAATTATACTATGTGAAGAAAATATTACCACTTTACTACCTTCATTTTTGTTCTTTCACATATTCCTTAATTTATATAAATAACTTGTTATGCAAGATATTGTAGCTTTCATTTCATTGAATCTTCCTTTCATTTTAAATCTAAGTTGTAAGTAAAGTTCTAATTAGTATGCTTGAGATTTACAGTACACTCTGACAAGCTCTATTTATATTACAGGAAAAACAGAAAATGTGTTTTTAAGAGCTACATACTCTATAAAAGCTATAACTTCTCAGAGCTTCTTTATATTTTCTTCAATGATTAAAATTAAATGTATACAAGTCTAAGAGAAATACTACATATTTTTTAAGTGACAGTAGAATACATCAGATGTTATAAGGCTATTTTTTACTCAAAAATTAATGATCTACATTTTGAGTAGATGATTATTTTTGTAAATTTGAATCACATTAAGTTCAAAACAAATCTGAAGAATTATTCTTCCAGGAATATAGAACAAAATATATAAAAATGAATACTCATCATACACCCTTACTCAGACTTCACTGGTCTCCCATCATCCATTTTTTAAACACCCTGGTGATGTTAAAGTTGTAAACGGAGAAATTAAACAACTAAAATTTGGAATTCCACTTAAAGACACAACTACTTTATTGAAATCATTAGAAATATTTAAAATGCGGCCAAAATTTATATTTTTATATAATCACAAATTTTCTTCCAAAGGCAGAAAACGACCACCATAAACCACCAAGCAAGAGGAAACAAATAGCCGGAGACACCGGCAGTAGAGAGGGATTTCAGTTAATGCTTTCCCTCTTCAGTGCAGCCTGAATCCTGTCTGCTGCAGTATGATTCCACAGCATAGAAAGAAGCGTGGAAAATTAAGGAGGAAACCTACCACCATTCTTCAACTCGACATGTAGGTGGGGACAGAAAACAGCGGCTCAGCGACCAGTGAGTTTGAAAAATATACTTAGCCATGACTGAGAACTGATATTATGATGATAAAGAGGAAAGAATGGAGAGATAAATGGGACTTGGTAGGAAGGATACTAAAGGATATTTAGTCACTTAAAGAAAGAGTAATTTCCTCAGATTTCAAAGCCACAAAAATATGTCTGAGCCAAGAAAAATGAAAAATTCAATATTCTTTTTAGTAGTCTAATTTTTCACGGGTCACATGTCATCTGCTCCATTCATAACTATCATTTGTAAGTTTTTTCTCAACTTTTAAAATAATTGCTTAAAATACATTTTTCTGTACTACCTTTAAATTTTCTTATGTTGAGATTAAATCTTTTTATATATTATTTTTATTTTATTATATTATATATATATTATATAATATAATAAAATCTTTTTATTATATTAAAAGCAAAGAACCACTACTATATTCCCAATTTATAATATTTGAAAATATAATTTTCCATTGTCTTGAACTCAAACTTTTAAAAAGCATTTTAATAAGTGTTATACCCTTTTCCCTCATGAGTTTTTAAGGCAATTACCTACATTAAAAATCTATTATCTCCCATCCTGTATTTACTCTCAGTTCAGCTCAGGTCAGTCGCTCAGTTGTGTCCATGAGACCTCATGGGCCGCGCTCGCCAGGCCTCCCTGTCCATCACCAACTGCCAGAGTTGACTCAAACTCACGTCCATCGAGTCGGTGATGCCATCCAACCATCTCAGCCTCTGTCGTGCCCTTCTCCTCCTGCCTTCAGTCTTTCCCAGCATCGGGGTCTTTCCCAATGAGTCAGCTCGTCGCGAAAGATGGCCAAAGAATTCGACTTTCAGCTTCAGCACGTTTTTCCAGTGAATGTTCAGGCCTGGTCTCCTTTGTTCTGTCAACACAGTACGTGGCCGTCTATTCCATAGTCTGCAGGGGTAGGCCCTGGTGCTGTATTTTCTGCTGGAGCAGCCTTCCGCTGTAGCTTGGGAACCGGGCAGTGACAGCCACAGCTATGAGGAGTGCCCCGTCCCCGTCTCGTGCAGCCTCTGTCAGGAGCCCCGGCTTCCTCAGCCCGCCCCTCCGTCTCCCCTGCTGTCTCTCCTAGTCCTCATTCCCTTCTCCTTGGGCTCCTCCTTCTCACACTTGTTCTCCTGTCTCCTCGTCTCCTCCCTTTTATTTCCATTCATATTTTACATTAGGCTCAAGCTCAATAAATTAGGGACCATTTTTCCCCAATGCAGTTAGACAAACTTTTGAGATTTATGTAGAGCCAGACATTGATTGGGAAGCTCCCCTGGAGGAGGGAATGGCAATCACCCCAGTATTCTTGCCTGGAAAATCCAGGGACAGAGGAGTCTGGTGGGCTACAGAAGCTAGGGTCCAAAGAGTCGGACAGGACTGAAGCAACTTAGCACACACAGCACACACACACAGGTATTGATTACTGATGCATAACAATCAAAATAACTGGTAGTTATTTTAGCAACTTTCTGAGTTATGTACCAACCAAGTTGTTATTCAGTCACTAAGTCATGTCCGGCGCTTTGAGACCTCAAGGACGGCAGCACACCGGGCTTCCTCGTCCTTCACTATCTCCCAGAATTTGCTCAGATTGATGTCCACTGAGTCAGTGATGCCATCTAACCATCTCATCCTCCGTCATCCACTCCTTGGCCTCCTCTCAACCTGTCCCAGCGTCAGGGTCTTTTTCAATGAGTCAGCTCTTTGCATCAGGTGGCCAAAGGATTGGAGCTTCAGCATCAGTCCTTCCATTGAGTACTCAGGGTTGATTTCCTTTAGGATGGACTGGTTTATCTCCATGCAGTCCAAGGTACTACTCTCAAGAGTCTTCTTCAACACCAAAGTTTGAAAGCATCATCTTTGGCGCTCAGCCTTCTTTATTATCCAGCTGTCACATCTTCACACAACCACTGGAAAAATCATATCTTTAGATATTTGGACTTTTGTCTTCAAAGTGATGTCTTTTTTTTTTTTTTTTTTTACTACACTGTCTAGGTATGGCATAGCTTTCCTTCCAACGAGCAGGCATCTTTTAATTTCATGGCTGCAGTCACCATCCACAGTGATTTTGGAGCCCTCCAAAAATAAAGTCTGTCACTGCTTCTGTTTTTTCCACATCTATTTGCTATGAAGTGATGGAACTAGAGACCATAATCTCGGTTCTTTGAATGCCGAGTTTGAAGCCCTCTTTTTTCACTCTCCTCTTTCACTTTCATCAAGAGGCTCTAGTTCCTCTTCACTTCCTGCCTTTAGAGTTGTATCATCTGGACATCTGCGATTGTTGATACTTTTCCTGTCTTCTTGATTTCAGCTGGTGATTTATCCATCCTGGCACTTCATGTGAAATACTCTGCATATAAGTCAAATAAACAGGGTGACAGTGAACAGCCCTGTCATGCTCATTTCCCAATTTTGAACCGGTCAGTTTTTCCATGTAAGGTTCTAACTGTAGCTTCTTGATCCACATGAACGTTTCTCAGGAGACAGGAGAAGGGGTCTGGTACTCTTGTGTCAAAGAACTTTCCACAGTTTCCTGTGACCCATAAAGTCAAAGGCTTGAGTGTAATCAATGAGGCAGAAGTAGATGTTTATCTGTAATTCCTCTGCTTTCTCCATGATACAAGCATTGTTAGAAATTTGACCTCTGGTTCCTCTGCCTTTTCTAAACCCAGCTTGTACATCTGAAATCCTAGGTTCATGTACTGCTGAAGCCTAGCTTGAAGATTTTTGTGTATAACCTTACTAGCATGAGAAACGAGTGCAATTGTGGGGTAGTCTGAGCATTGTTTGGCATTGCCCTTCTTTGAGACTGGAATGAAAACTGACCTTTTCCAGTCGTGTGGCCACTGCTGAGTTTTCCAAATTTGTTGACATATTGAGTGCAGCACTTTCACAGCATCATCTTTTAGGATTTGAAATAGCTGACATTCCATCACCTCCACTAGCTTTGTAGGTAATAGTGCTTCCTAAGGCCCCCTTGACTTCAAGCTCCACGATGTCTCACTCTGTCAAGTAGTAATAACAAAATATGAAGGGATCTAGTATCTGGATTTAGACAGAAAAGTTTTCAAATATAAAAATATAAGATCAAATACTGTGTGTGTATGTGTGTGTGTATGTCTTCCTTTAGGGATCTCTGGTTTAGTGGTGTAACTTCCTTCACCTTGCTACCTGTTCAAAGAAAACGCTCCAAATTATAGCATCAGTTTTCCTCAGGAAAGTCTCTTCACTTTATTTCAGTATGTTTGGGGGATTTTGGTTTTTATTTCTCTATCTTATTCCTCTCACTCTTTTTCTACTTTGTATATCAGTTTTTTTTTTTCTTGATTTGGTTTATTTAATGGCTAGCAAGGTATTAAACGGTAGGTTTTAAACAGATTACGATGTATTATACTGAAGCAGATCTTCAAAATATTCAGAAAAATAAGCTCACCAAAAAGGTAAGTTGAAGCTCAAACCTGCCAGGCCCCGCACATGTGACCTTACCTGGAAAAGGGGAGGCGCTCATCCACTAGGGCTGATGCCTGAGGAAGCGGAGAAGAGACACTGAGACAGTCCCACGCGCAGGGTGCCGAGTGAAGACAGAGGCAGAGAACGGGAGGGCACGTCCTCCAGCTGAGGAAGGCCAGTGACGCCCTGCAAGGCCGGCAGCTAAGAGGCAGGCAGAGAACGCTTTTTCTCTTCGAGCCTTAGGAGAGATAATGGCCCTGCTTTCGGTTTCCACCCTCTAGAATTCTGAGAGAATGAATTTCTGCTGCTTTAGCCCACCTCATCTGCGGTATATTTTTTTACATCGGCTCTAGGAAACGAATACAGCAGGGCTCCAAGAGTTCAGTTAACTAAAGTGGAGTAAAAAGTGAACGTGCTGGACTCTCAGCTGTGTCCAACTCTTTGTGACCCCATGGACTGTACCCACCAGGTTCCTCTGTCCATGACATCCTCCAGGGACGAAAACTGGAGTGGGGAGCCATTCCCTTCTCCAAGATATCTGCCTGATCCAGGGATCGAACCCAGGTCTCCTGAACTGCAGGCAGATTTTTTACCTCTGGGCCACCAGCGAAGCCTAACAAAAATAGAGTGAAAACCTCTAAACAGAAAAATCAAGATGTCCCTCTATGCATACACTTAATCTAAAATTTGTGAGCGTGTAAAAAAGATGTAGAAAACTTGATACTGCTATTCTTATAAAGGACTATTACCACATTGTTCTTCATCTAGCATTTGGGAACTTGGTTCTTGGAGCATTACCAGGCAACAATTAACTAAAAAATGTTGATGAACATGGCTCAGTCTGCCTATTCGGTTTGTGTAAATAATATGGATAATGGTGAACATTTGATTTATTCCAGATGCCTGCTTTCCTCTGAAATCTGGAATTTAGTACTTGCTTGACAGAGGGTACCTATATGATCAGGCCTCAGTCAAAATCTTCTCAGCGGAATCTCCAATGGTCTTCCGTGAACAGAGCTATTGTACATCTTGTTGTTCAGTCACACAGTCGTGTCTGACTCTGTGGCCCCATGGACTACAGCGTGCCAGGCTTCCCTGCCTTTCACTGTCTCCCTGTTCAAACTCATGTCCATCGAGTCACTGATGCCATCCAACCATGTCATCCTCTGTCATCCCCTTCTCCTGGCTTCAATCTTTCCCAGCATCAGGGTCTTTTCCAATGAGTCAGCTCTTTGTATCAGGTGGCCAAAGTATTGAAGCTTCAGCATCAATCCTTCCAATGAATATTCAGTGTTAATTTCCTTTAGCATTGACTGGTTTGATCTCCTTGCACTCCAAGGGAATTTCAAGAGTCTTCTCTAGCGCTAGATTGAAAGCATCAATTCTTTGGCACTCAGCCTTCTTTATTGTCCAACTCACATCCATACATGACTACTGGAAAAACCATATATGTTGGCTATATGGACCTTTATACACAAAGCAGTGTCTCTGCCTTTCAACATGCTGTCTAGGTTTGTCATAGCTGTTCTTCCACAGAGCAAGCATCTTTGAATGTCACGGCTGCAGTCACCATCTACAGTGATTTTGGAGCCCAAGAAAATAAAGTCTGTTAGTGTTTCCATTTTTCCTCATCTGTCTGCCATAAAGTGATGATACCAGATGCCATGATCTTAGTTTTTGGAATGTTGAGTTTTAAGCCAGCTTTTTCACTCTCTTTCACTTTCATCAAGGGGCTCTTTAGGTCCTCTTCCCTTTCTGCCTTTAGGGTGGTGTAACTTACATAGTTGTGTTTACTGTTCCCAGCAATCTTGATTCCAGCTTGTGCCTCATCCAGCCCTGTGTTTCCCATGATGTGCTCTGCATATATGTGAAATAAGGAGGGTATTGTATGTCAATATATAGGGTAAGTATGTCAATATATAGCATTGACATACTTCTTTACCCCTTTTGGACCAGTCTGTTATCCCATGTCCAGATGTCCATTTATAACTGTTGCTTCCTGACCTGCATATGGGTTCCTCAGAAAGCAGTTCAGGTGGTCTGATATTCCTATCTCTTTAAGAATTTTCCACAAATTGTCATGATCCACACAGTCAAAGATTTTACCATAGTCAATGAAGTATAAGTAGATGTTTTTCTGAAATCCTTTCCTTTTGCTATGATGGCATGGATGTTGGCAATTTGATCTCTGGTTCCTCTTCCTTTTCTGAATCCAGCTTGTACATCTGGAAGCTCTTGGATCACATATTTGATCACACATGATCACATGTGAAAAGAGAGCAGTTGTATAGTAGTTTGAACCTTCTTTGGAATTGCCCTTTGGGATTGGAATGAAAACTGACCTTCTCTAGGCCTGTGGTCATTGCTGAGTTTTCCAAATTCGCTGGCGTATTAAGTGCAGCAGTCTCACAGCATCATCTTTTAGGATTTGAAATAGTTCAGCTGGATTTTCGTCACCCCCACTAGCTTTTTTTTTTTTTTTGTCATTGAAAGAAAAATATACTTATGTGACTTCTCATGGGAGGCAAGAAGCATAATGAAGCCTTCACATAGATTTTTCTAGATTTCACTCTTGTTTTTTTCTCTTATGATCCAGCTATCTGTCCTTAAAATATCCTTATAATAAATCTCAGTCATGCATATAGCTATATGCTAAATCTTTTGAATTATTATATCAAATTTCTAAACACAGGGATACTGTTGGGACTGTAGAGGCAATGACACATGAAAAATTTTGTAAATATACTTTTCTATTTTATCTCAAGAAACACACGTTTAATTTTCAATCACATATACCCCAAAATATATAGTTATATGCCTGTACACTTGAATGAGTATTTAGAGTTTCATTAAAACTACAAGCCCCTTTCAGTTAAATTCTGCTACATATCTTTTAGTTGTCTGTGCAGTATACTTGTTTTCTAATTTTAATATAATCTGAATAATGCTTAACTTTAAAAAATATTACTTTTAAAATTTGACTGCTAATGAAAACATTTTAAATGTCCTTTAATGTATAATTAGTCAGCAATAGCAAAAATGAGCATATATGTGGCAAATAGTTTTATTTAAAGGAAAATCTTATTAAAACTCATGTAAAATGTGTTTCTTTTAAATCGCCACAGTTTAAAGACAGTTGCAGACTAATGCGCTGATATCCTGTTAGATTACAAAGTCGCCCGTGACCCATTCATGTCATGACCATTAGTTTTATATATGATACCATTGTCCTTCAGTAACCTTGAATGCTTTGGGGATATAGAGATGTCCTCTTAGGATCAGTCAAGGCTTCATCTGTTATTTTGGTCCTTTCTTCTCTCCTATCCTCATCCCATTCTCAATATGCCACAAGCAACATACCCCATGTTGTACTAAGCTTGAGTTGGCCTGGAAGACTACCTATGGTCTACCACTGAAGGCTTTTCCTGTTTTTTCCTTTGTATTTAAGACCGAAGATAGAATCTGTCTGTTGGCTTGAAAATATAACATTTTCTACACTCTGTTAAATTAACTCAAAATTAATACAAAAAAATCAAATTCCACTTAATTCCTTGTGATAATTAACTTTAATTTTGAAAATGTTAAGATTTTCATTTAAAAATATTTCTTTAATTAAAACTCTTTTTGTTATTGTAGGTTCCTTTGTAACTTGAGGGAGTGGTGTTTTGGTTGTTGTTGTTTGCATGTTTGTTTTGTTTTCTTGTTATATTTTTCCAAAATTAAAATTATATAAATCAGCAAACAAGAATTAAGAAGCAGAAAAACAGTACATTTTTTTCAAACAGCATTTCCACAGACGCACATCACCATTTCATCTTGATTAGTTCAGTCATGGTTACTGTAAGTATAGATATGAGGATAATAGTAGGTAAAGAAGAGAAAATATTTTAATGAATAAGGTAATAAAGGGCATATTTGAGGAAGAAATAATTTCCTTATTTGAGAAATAGTCGGAAATAAATTAATGACAGTATTGTGATTAGATGAACTGGTCAATATGAGGTAAGATACTCAGAAATCAATTATTTTATAATAAAATGTACTAAATGAGAAGAAAAGAGGAATCTTTAAATAGTTTAAATAGAAGTTCTCTGATGAGTTGGCCTGTAAATTTAGGAAAAGCCTAAAGCAAACCCTTCCCTGATGTTTGCCCTTACATGTTAATTCTTTCCCAAACATTTTACTGTCAGCACCATCTGGCTTTGTCAGTGTGATAAAATTTGAAAACTAAGTCTGTATCACTATCTAAATATTGAATTATGTATTTTTTTGGGTCTGGTTATCACTTAGTTTGCAGTTCGCAATAGCACTACATAGTTGAGCAAATTTATGTGGTATAAAGATAAAACTGAATTTATGTTTTTACTTTTTATGTTTGACTGTCAGTTAGAATAGAGATTGCCATGAAACCATTACAGCTAAAAATCTCGTGAAATTCTACCTGAAGATTTTATTCATTTGTTTTGAGTGTGGTTTGCTCTCTTCTCTGTTACCTGGGATGATATCCTTGATAAAAGGAAACAGGGGAAGTAGACACTTCAGTTTGGTTCAGACTGGTCCAGATCATTGGTATGATCATTTATGGCCCTGGAAAATTTGCAGCATTCAAGGGACAAGTGTTTAGCATTGATCAAGTTCAAAAGAAGCAGAAAAACTTACGGAATGAACTGGAAGAATGTGAAAAAAGTTGAAAGAAAATCAGGAAGAAGTGATGTTATGGTTTCCAAGAGATTTCTTTCAGAGAGAATGGAGGATTATAGTGCAGAAAGCTACATAAAAGTGACATCAGAATTATACTGAAACACTTATCATCATTGACAAAAGACTTTCAAACAGAGAGTCTTGTCTGAAAACCATGTTTTTTGGTGAATGAGTCAGAAAAGAAAGACTTCCATCATAAGAAAGGCAGCTGTGACTGGAAAGAGACTACTAATGCATTAAGTAGGTGTGGGGACAGATTAAAGGATATTATTATCCTATCTTCTATTGCCTAAACTAAGCAGGACAAAGCCATAGGTATGTTTACAGGTTTGAAAATATGTAGAAATAAGGTTTTCTGTGGTTGAATAAATAAATCTGAAAAGTTAATAAAGACAACATTTCTGTGCTGGATAAAGGTGATAAGGTCAGAACTTATATAAGGATCTATTCTTCTACTCAAAGACCAGTGATATTTATATCTCTGAAAATACAAAAACAGACATGGGAAGGAATTTCCAAAGAGTGTCAAATCTGGTCTGATTTTGAAAGTGAGAGTGAAAGTATGTCACTCAGTCCTGTCTGACTCATTGTGACCCCAAGGACTGTAGCCCACCAGTTTCCTCTGTTCAAGGAATTCTCCAGGCAAGCATACTGGAGTGGGTTGCCATTTCCTCCTCCAGGGGATCTTCCCAACTCAGGGATTGAACCCAGGTCTCCTGTATTGCAACTGGATTCTACCGTTTCAGCCACCTGGTCTGATCTTATTCCTCAATATTTTGCTTAGAATAGTTGCTATGAACATTAGAAGTACTCATCCTTTGTAAGCATAATGCTGGCACATAGTAGTGGTTAAGCTTATGGCTCTTGTCATGAGCCATTTTTAGAGAAACAGAATGTGATGGTGAGAATTTTTGTGTCTTTTGGGTACACTAATAATGTGTCTACCTCTTTCCTTGGTTCAGTGGTCTGGGGTTCTGCCTCTCCATTTTCTACCTTGCTCAGATATAAGGAATGCTCATTTATCTTCATCACCAGGGTAGTATTTAAGTATTCTTAAAAGGATCAAGGCATCATTCTTTGTATCCAATTTATAATTTATTGAAAACAATACTTTGCTTTAAATAAATTCTAGACAGCCCTTTTCCTCATCCATTTCTTTTTAGTGTTATAAGGTTCTCCACTAGAGATAATTCAGAAATTCCCTATCCCACACCAGAGTGCATCATATTCCAAATTTTGTCAATATTAATAAATTATAGCAAAATATTAATAAAGTTAAACTAAAATAATAAAACATACATTGGGTTTTAATATTCACCTTGCAATATACTTACTCAGAGACATTACTTTGTCAACAAAGGTATGTCTAGTCAAGGCTTTGGTTTTTCCAGTAGTCATGTATGGATGTGAGAGTTGGACTAGAAAGAAAACTGAGCACAGAAGAATTGACATTTTTGAACTGTGGTGTTGGAGAAGACTGTTGAGAGTCCCTTGGACTGTAAGGAGATCCAACTAGTCCATCTTAGAGGAGATTAGTCCTGACTGTTCATTGGAAGGACTGATGCTGAAGCTGAAACTCCAATATTTTGGCCACCTGATGCAAAGAGCTAACTCATTTGAAAAGACCCTGATGTTGGGAAAGATTGAAGGCAGGAGGATGACAGAGGATGAGATGGTTAGATGGCATCACCGACTCAATGGACATGAGTTTGAGTAAACTCTGGGAGTTGGTGACAGACAGGGAGGCCTGGTGTGATGCGGTTCACAGGGTCCAAAGAGTTGGACACGACTGAGTGACTGATATTAACTTAATACTTATTCATGGGGTTTCCTGGTGGCTCAGATGGTAAAGAATCTGCCTGTAATGCAGGAGGCCAGAGTCCAGTTCCTGGGTCAGGAAGATCCAGTGAAGAAGAGAATAGCAACCCACATTAGCATTCTTGCCTAGAAAAATCCATGGACAGAGTAGTCTGGCAGGCTACAGATAGTTTGACATGGGATTGCAAAGAGTTGGACACGACTGAGAGATTAATACACATACACTTTCTCTAATTTAAACTATTTTAATATTCTAATGTTACTGTTTTAAAATGATTTTCTATTTTGAAAATTTTTTCTAAGTGGTTTTAATTCTTGTCAAAAATTATAATTTTCCCAAATCAATTTCCTAATTTCAATATTCTTCTAAGTATTTACTAACATTTTTTGATAGTTGTACATATTTATATAATTGTATAGCATATCTAACCATCCTTGAAAAAAATATTTGTTTTTGTTTTACATATCACTTCTTCTACTAGATAATAACCTGCTAGTCTGTGACTGTTTATTCATATTTGTTAATCCAGGTCATAGTCAAATGCCAAGAATATAATAAGCACTTAATTAAGTTTGTTAAATCAAGCACTAGATTTATTATTTTTGTAACATTTTTTGTTAACTGCTTTTCCCAATAAATATTGTCTAAATTATCTTCCTTCTGTCTCTGATATATCTTATGTAACAAATAAGCATTATTGTTATTTTTCATTTTGTTGATTTCACCTGATTTTTTTATCACAATGATTTATATATGTGTGTGTGTGTGTGTGTGTGTGCGCATGTGTAGAACAAAGGTAAACTAAAGGTAGAAAACAGAAAGCTTTTTTAAAATGGAAGAACTATAAAGACAAAACCAAGAGTAGAGGGAAAGAATAGGTAAAGGGCATCATTCCTAGACCAGTGATTGTCTGGGTGTCCCTGATGGGTCAATTGTGAACAATCTGCCTGCAATGCAGGACCGTGAGCTCGATCCCTGTGTCAGGAAGATCCCCTGGAGGAGGAAACAGCAACCCAACGCACTCCGGTACTCTTGCTGGAGAATTCCATGAACAGAGGAGCCTACAGTCTACGGTGGCTCTAGCCCGTAGAGTTGCAAAGAGCTGGGTGTGACTGAGCAGACACACAGAGATGATCACCTAAAAGATGTGTGGATTGTTACTCAACTTGTGCCTTTTAAAGTTCATTTCACATGAGTTTTTTTCTAAACTTAGCTCAGTCAAATGCATTGAAATGACAGAAGAAATACAGTAGCTTGCACAGAGTTTAACTTCTAATTGTGTACAACACTTTTTTGGAAATTCTTCTTTAAGGAATACCAGAGTGATCACTAATGACTGTACAGAAGCTGTCAAACATTCAGAGCTGTGATGAAAAGAGATCCGTGTTTTGGATTTGGGGAGGCAAATTCTATTCAAATACCTTGATGGACTGAGCAAATTTATCCTCTCTGAAATCTAGTTTCCTATTGCTAAAACCAAATAATAATAATAATAAGGGCTAGTTTTTAACATCAAATAAGATAATATTTATGCTTTTTTTTAAACTTGTGACTACATATGCCTATATACTTATATCTACATCTGATTTGAAAATATGATGACTTTATGCTCTAACTACCTCCACCTAGTTACAAGGTAGAAACAAGAATATTTTCAGTTGTCTTGATGCTACAAGAGAGAAGGAATAAATATAGACCTCTTGTTTCACTTGTTCCTCTGTTCCACAAGTTCCTGTAGACACAGAGGTTTGCTCTCTCTTGTTGAAAAATTAGATGCCTAGAGCTCCCCAAGTTATCACCCCTCAGGCCTCATATAAAATAAGCACCCACCTTGCATAAGGGCCCATATCAGTGCCTTACATCATCTGCTTTCATTCTAGAAATGTCTGTAATCTAACAGAGGGATGTACATGCTTGTGTGCTAAATTGCTTCAGTTTTGTCCTACTCTTTGAGACCCTGTGGACCGTAGCCCACCGGCTTCTGTCCATGGGATTCTCCAGGCAAGAACACTGGAGTGGGTTACCATGCCCTCCTCCAGGGGATCTTCCTGACCCAGGGATCGAACCTGCATCTCTTATGTCTCCTGAATTGGCAGACAGGTTCTTTATCACTAGTGCCATCTGCAAAGCCCCTAACAGAGGGATGTATCTGCCTTTAAAGTTATTACTTGCATTGCTAGTGGATTGTTTATAGATTGCATGTGTAGTTCCCAGAGGCTTTTTTGGACCTACTCTCCAGTGCAGAAACTCTTATTGTCTCGTGGTTTCAGAGTCTGCAAAACAAAATTTTGCAAACAGAAAAACAAAGCAAAAAGTGGTTGGCATATGGAAAGTCTCCTTGCCTTTACAGAGTGATCCGATTGTCGCAGTTTAGAAACGGATATCATGTTGAGGTTTGAGAGAAAACAACAAAATTCTGTAAAGCAATTATCCTTCAATTAAAAATACATTAATTAAAAAATGGCTGTAATAGGAAATATTAGGTTTAACTTTAGCAAAGCTTCCACTATAAACCATCAGTGAAATCATTAAAGGAGCTTGAATGTTAGCAGAGAAATTCATCTTTACTGCTAACTGGTAGTATACTTCTGAGAAATCAAGAAAGTTGATTCATTCTGAATAGCAACCTTCTCATCTTAATGCTATAAAACTGCTTTCAACAACTTAAGCTAACAAAATTCTTATCAGTACTTTTCAAATAATATCATCTTTCAAAAAGTCAACAATAGTACACAATGTACCTTTCATAAATGTGCAAAATGTTAAGTCGAATCTAAAATGAAAAAGGGATATAAGAACATGTTTATAAAATGAACAAAAGAAAAAGAAGGGGTTGTATGCTAACAATTTTGACCTTAGTTTTAGGGAATGTCAGTGGCTAATCTGAATAGCTAGACATATTTCCATATGGATGACAAGCCCTACATACTTAAAATAACACTGATTTTATTTTGTGACCAGGCTTAGTGTTTATTAAACAGTTTAGTTTTTATTACGGCATATACTTTAACTTTAAATTACTTTCTTTATCTGTTCTAGCACTAAACTTTCAGAAAATATGGTCTATGCATTATTATGAATTTCATGACAGTGTTTGTGTTACCTTAAACTTTTGTCTACATAAAATTTTGTCTCACTGAAGTGACACCCGAAAGGCAACAGAATTTAACTTTGTAACCTTTGGAGCATGGTATAAAATCTATCTTTCCAGTTCAAAAGACCATAAGTCAGTACATTTCTTAACTGTGGTGTTTTATCGCTCTTTGGAGTTTCAGTTGTTTTGCAATATTTCAAAATATATTTATATTCTCAGAGACTTAATCGCTTGCAATGCAATCTGTACAAGTTCTTAGAGGTAATTTTCGGAAGAAACTCTGAAAGGCATTGCTGCCAGTAAGAGGGAAAAATTTCCATCCAGAGAAAAACACCAAGGGTAATATGTTTTCTTTACAGATCCAATAACATTTTATGAGACAACTTTGTGAAAGCAGATATTGTCTTATTTTTTTTAAAGTCATTTGAATAAACAGAATGTCCTTACTGAAATGTAAATTTATAATTAGAGTTTCATATCTAATGGCTATATTAATTCTTATTTAATAGCTTCTAAACAGAGTATAAATATTCATTTAGTGAATGTATTTATGACATCTTTTCAATTAGATATTTTCAAGGCATGTTGCAGTCTTAATTTTGGCTACACAGAAGTGATTAGCCAGCATCAGTGGATACTCCCTGGTAGTTCCAGAGAGAAGTTTAAAAACAATTTGCCCTTTTCATAACCTGGCCAGAAACTGCCTAGCTATAGACCAGGACAAGTGCTCTGGCATGCATGGGAAAGTTAGGTAAAACTACACTAAATATTAGGATAGTATCTAGCTCATGCAGTTAAGAGACTGTGTCAAAGAAAAGAAAATTCTTTGAATTTTGCTGTCTTAAAATTATGTTACTGGAGAATTTTTTAAAATATATTTTAATTGCTGAATACCTACTGAATACCTTCTGTAATAGCAGAAGACATACTGATTTACCTTTATCTTCCCTTGAATCTCGCCCACACACACATTCCTATACAAACCTTAGGAGTGTATGCACGTGTGTTCACTAAACAACTGTTAGCATATGCACACCCACTTCCTCTGCATACCATCATGTAGCGACCTGCACAGATACAAACTGATATACAGCCTATGTGCATGTGCTGTGCTTATTCGCTGGGCGCGTGGCCCTCTTTGTGCAACCACGGGGTGTAGTCTGCCGTGCTCCTCAGGTCACGGGATTCTCCAGGCGAGACTACTGAAGTCGGTTGCCATGACCACCTCCAGGGGGTCTTCCCAACCCAGGAATCGAACGCTGGTGATTCATGTGGATCCTTTACCGTCTGAGCCACCAGGGAAGCCCAAGAATACTGGAGTGGACAGCCTCTCCCTTCTATAGGGAATCTTCCCCTCCCAGGGATTGAGCCCAGGTCTCCTGCATTACAGGCAGATTCTTTACCATCTGAGTAACGGGAAAAGCCCATATGCATATATATTACGTATGTAAAGTAGTGTGTGTGTGTGTGTGTGTGTGTATGTGTGTGTGTGTGTTTCTATATATATACTAAATAACAAGTTGCTTAATGTATACACATACATACACTATAACACAATATTTAAGTATAGTATACATACTATATGGTATATATGTAGTGTACTATAGATATTGTATAAATAAAAATTTGAATAGCTAATAATACGCACATCTTTTGAGCTCTCACACTTGATAAAGCTACTATTCATGTCCATTCTTAATTATATATCTACTTCTGAATTTCAGAATCAAACCATGATTTGATGATAATAACCTCCCTTATTAACGCCACCTCCCGTCTGGTGTTTGGAATGCACTGTGCTAAGGATCAAACACACATTTACTGAGTTGTCAAAATAGAATGCATGACCGACATTGCTATTATAGTATTTGATTACTTCAGAAAAAAATGTTCTAAAGCGTTGTAGAAATTTAGCAAATTTATTCACCTAGGAATTATTGGAGACAAGATTCAACCCAAAGTTTATATGATGACAGATGATATCTTCTTTTCATTAAACCATTCCTTCATAGAAATTTTCCAAAAGTCAAGCCAATACAAAGTTGGAAAAAATTTTCGATTTTGCTCAGTAACATATATTCTTGGTGCAAGAATTTAAAGTTTGCTTATCTTTCCAGAATCTCAATTTCTTTACATATAACAGAAATATCATTAATTTATTTTATATGGTAGTTACATAATAATTACTAAGAATTAGTTATAAGGACTTTTAATAGTGGAAATTTTCAATAACTATTACAGAGTTTTAATGTATTGAAATTATATTTGTGTAAACTTTGCTTAGATTATGTGGTGAATAATTAAACATTGAAAGAAAGGGTAGAAAAGACTCACTAAAGAGTAAGGAGAAAATGGCTCCAATGGTTCTGAAAGAAAACAGTCAAATAAATACCTGTTTTGTCAATTTCACTGAAATTCTTTTACTTGTTTATTTATTTTTTGCCTTATTAGCATTCTTCTGTAACACGGTAGAAACAGATTTCAAAGGGAGAAAAATTACTATAATCCAATCTTTGGTATTTGAAACATCTTTTTCATGTACATCATGTAGTGAGTCCAAAGTTTCCCACTTCCTTTTGCAGTATTTTCTTATTCACCTATTCAACTATTGAAATCTTTGATTTTGAAGATTCTGATGTCAGAATAGTAGTGAAGGTTTTACAACCTATGGGCTTCCCAGGCGGTGTGGTGGTCCAACTCAGGAGACATGAGACTCAGATTTGATGCCTGGGTCGGAAGAGTCCCTGGAGGAGGGCTTGGCAACCCACTCCAATACTGCTGCCTGAAGCATCTCAAGAACAGAGGAGGCTGGCGGGCTACAGTCCACAGGGTCACAGAGCCACCGACGGAAGTGACTTTGCACGCTCACACATTAAATCTACGCCCCTCACACCTTTCTTCCGGAAGCAGGAAGGTCCCTGGGTCTTTCTTTGCAATCTGATTTGATCTCTGCAATTCTCTTGCGGCTCATCTGGTAAAGAATCTGCCTGCAATGCAAGAGACCTGGGTTCGATCCCTGGGTTGGGAAGATTCCCTGGAGAAGAAGGTTACCCATTCCAGTATTCTAGCCTGGAGAAATCCACGGACTGTATGGTCTGTGGGGTCAAAAATAGTCTGAATGACTGAATGACTTTTGTTTTCACTTTCACATCGTAACTAAATATCAGTGACTAATATGCATAGAGACTCATTTTTATCTGTCTTAATATAATGCTATATAGCTACTCTCAATTTATGTTTCTTGCTGAATGACAATGTTTTACATTTTAAATATATTTATGTTATTTCATTAACATGCAATCCATGGTTAGATATTCTTTTATGCATTTTGCATTAATTATGAAAAAACACATTTCTGTAGACAGCAGAAAGAGAAAACTATCTAAGACTGTTTTCACTATTGGATAACAGCACCCTTTAATTGAGTAAAAATTTAAGACACTTAAAAATGAAAATATTTTATTTCTTATTTGCAAAGTTTCTTCTATATGTACCACACTACTCAGAATACATGACAAATAATTTATATAATAGGTTAAATAATTTAAATGTATGTAATAACCTAATGTCATCATTATGATTGTAGAAAATTATAGTCTAGCAAAACTCCTTACTGTGTTAAAGTGGTATCTGCATTGCTCACAGGCTAAATATCTATATTCCTATAGAATTTTCTATAGTTTCATGACATTGCTCTTTGCTGCCCATGCCTAATTGTGGCTTGTTAAGGGGAGAGATGGGAGAGCATCAGAATCCGTACCTTGGTGGCTAGAGGATGGGAAAGAAGGTTTGGAGAATGGAGATCTTGGAGAATAGGGGCGAACTATTTGCTGTTTCCAAAATTTTATTTAGTATTATATTTTAGAAAATAAAACAATTTCAAAGATTTTTCTACAGTAGGAAAGAAACTTCGTGTTCTGTTACAAGTTAATCACTAAAGGGATGCTGTCTCTAAGTCTAATTTTTACATAACGGCCCATCTCTGGGAACCCTGCCTCCCAGGTAATGAGCATGAAGTTAAAAATACATTTGTTTAGCCCACTGGAAACATCCTGACCAGGTCAATCTCTGAAGGAAGGAAGAAATTAATATCCTCGCTGGAGTCTGGCTGAACCAGACTTTTACCTCCTCCACTTTTGGTATAAAAGAAGCCCAAATTCTCACTCAGGGAAGATGATTCTTTAGGACATTATTCCACCACCTTCTCTGTATGCTGGATTTTCAAATAAAGTCACAGTTCCTTGCCCCAACAACTAATTTTTTGGTTTATTGGCCTGTTGTATAGCAAGCAGTATGAGCTTAGACTCAGCAACACATTTTTCTTGAAGTACACAGAAGCATAATCGGTAATGTTGACAGGCCCCTGTCGTCAATAACCATAATGTAGCAAAACGTGTTATGTATAGAGTAACAGTGCTGATAGAAATTAAAACAAAACAAAACAAAATATGTGAAGAACCAGTTATACGGGCTCTACTCAGCAAATCTGGTCTAACATTGCTGCGATTGAATGTCCAGCCTTCTTGTAGCAGAGATCAATGCTCTAGCCATTCGGGTCTCCCACAGTGCAGGCAGATTCTTTACCATCTGAACCACCAGGCAAGCCCACCAAAATGGCACCGTCCCTCAAAGACACTAGCTCCTTCTTGGCAAGTTTATGAAAAAGGATCCTTTTTTATCTTGAAAGAGACAGTAATTCATCTGGACTAGAACTGACACATTTTGCAAGTATGGACTTCCCTTTTCTGCTTTCAGTGTTTACTGCCCAAGTGCTTACAGAGTGTTTGGCATCTCAATAAAAAAAGTTGTGTTGTGCAGTCACTCCTGTGACCCAGAAAACTAGAATACACAAAAGGAGGTGTGTCATAAATCCAGAAGTGTAGAAGCCACGGTTAATATCACATACTGCATCACCAAAAGTTTGCCAGCCCAACAGATGATGAAACAACTTTTTGAAAGCAGACCTGAAGCATCAGCCAAAAAAAGATACATTGTAAGAAGTGGATGAGACAGATGATAGGTAGGTGGACAGATTGATATACGGATAGAACACATGGATACATGGCTCTGGGAAATCGAGGAGAGAGGAGTGACTGTGTCTACTGCTTTCTTTTAAAATTACCCCAGAGGAAAGTTTTACCCAGAATCTTTGCAGAAGGTCTCTGCCTACTGAGAATAACTTACAAGAAGTAAGTGGATCTAGCGGTGTACAAGATAGACTGTGATACACACTAAGGCACTGTGCTTAGATCCTCTCTTCAAGGCCAGCATGTATATCCCCTATGCTCTGGGAATATTACAACAACTTCTCTTACTAGGAATTCCTCCCAGTCACAAGGAACTGCTTCAGAAAAATCATATGCTCTGCTAGGGAGTGTCCTGTGGCAATGACCGGTGCAAAAATGCAGTTGGAGAAGAGTCTACAAGACCATCTACCTCTCCATATAAGACTAGCTGAAGTTCCAGCTGTCATAATATTGGGAGTCAGCTTCTCTCTCTTTCCAATTTTGTCTCTCTTACTTCCTCACAGGACTGTATTTCAAAGCCCTCCCCAATAAATATTCAGCATGCAACTATCTCTTTTGAGTCTGTTTCTAGGGAAATCATGCTGATACAATATACTTGAAAAATTCTGTCATAGCTAATCTTCTTGCTGCCATTACTTAAAAAGAAAGTATTGCTCTTCCACCCACTGTAACATCCAAAAACCACATGGAGGTGTCTATTCCACACCCATGAGCTCTTCTTATGTGCTCCTACACACATTCCGGTGACCCTTTTGAAATTGCGATTCTTCATTTGTTGGCAAAAATGCCTGCTTTATTAAAAACAATTAACTTCTTAAGATCAAGGATATTTTCCTCTAGAAATTTTCTAAGGCTTAGCAAATTCTTAGTACTAAGTAGTACATAGTTAAAAATATTCATTAACTGGATGAAGAATTTACTGAAATATGTATTATTTGCCAGGAAAGGGGTAGTAGCTCTAATAAGCTTGTTCTTAAAACATTCAAAAAGAAAATATCATGCATGGCTTACTTTAGCACCATTTACTCTTCAGTGGTGAAAATATATCTATCCATCTGAAATTAAGGGATAAAAAGGAAAAGACCAATTCAGCTGGGGAATATAAAAACTATATATATATATATACATATATATATATATATACACACACACACACACACAACACACACACACACATACATATACACACACACATATATAATATAAACACAAATATAAAGTGTCTAAATCTTTAAAAGTGTCTGATTAAAAGACACTTTTACAAAAAAAATGAAGGAATTGCAAATTCAGAAGAGCCACCTGTACACATACCTACATTTAGCTTCTCTTAAGTGGTAATTGTCAAGGCACATTTCAATATTTTGATGAATTGGGGATTCCTAATATATGGGTCTTTCATATTCTTTTGTAAGTACAAAAATGTATTTCACTGCCTTAGTAGTAAATTCTTTTAAATTATCCGTAGAGTACATTAGAATAAATAACTTAGTTTTCACTAGATGCATAATTAGACATGTGTATGGCATGAGTTCAAAATCATACTGGAGTTAGCATCTCTTCCCTTTATTGAAAAGCTTTTTCTTGGGCTAGCCACTGGTTGCCAATTTGCTTTGACTTTTATCAGTTAAGGACTTCAGCATACCACCAGTCAATCCTCTCAGCCTTTCATTTATCCTTAGAACATTTAGTTTCAACCTTTTACTATTATTTCAGGAATGCTACAGATGTCAGGACTATAATTTGAAAACAACATAGTATCTCACTTTAGAAACTGGAACCAATCAAAATTGTTAAAAGAAATTTGAGAAAAATATGGTAAGACTATAGAAGCATAATCATTTATAATTTTTGTTCTGGAATTACCTATTATAGATATATCTTGCTTTAGATAAACAAAGAAAATGATCTGTTATCATTGGAGGAATTATGCAGTTAGAAATGTGCACTTCATTTTCTTCTATGATTCTATACTTGAGGGAAAACTCTATTTAACCATTGTATTAACTGATAGGGCTTCCCTGGTGGCTCAGATGGTCTCCTGCAACGCAGGAGACTTGGATTCAGTCGCTGTGTTGGGAAGATCCCTGGGCGAGGGGAATGGCAACCACCCCAGTATTCCTGTCTGAAGAAATCCATGGACAGAGGAGCCTGATGGGCTACAATCCATGAGGTGGCAAAGAGTCAGACGTGACCAAGTGACTAACACTGTGCTGTACTAAGAAGTTAATTTTTAAGGTTTCGGTGATTCTCAAAAGAGTTTAGTCGATGCGTAAAACGGTCCTTTAGCTCTTTGCAATGGAAATTGGTAAGAAGTTCATATTTTAAATGATTTTTATTGGCTATCTTCCCAAATAGACTAAAACATGCCTTGTTACAGTTGTCTAACATACAATAGATTTTCATTAGAGGATGAATAATAGAATAGATTTTAGAAAGGATTAAAGCAATAATCCAGAAAAAAATGAATTTATGAATCTTCTTGACTCTCTCTCAGAGAGTCAAAGAAATATTATTCTTATAGTCATTTCTTGGAATTCTAAAGGAAAATAATATGCAAATTTTTCTGTACTTGGAATATACACACATTTTCTTCCCTAATATTTTAGAACAAATGGGCTCTAATTCAATTTTAAGTGATAAAATCCATTGACTAGCATTGCCACTAATTTACATTTTATAAACATGAATACATTTATGTTAAGGATTTCCTGTGTATGCTTCCTTAGAAGCACATATACAGCTATAATGAAATTTTATGCAGTGAGAATATTTTTCTATCATCCAAATATTTTACAGATATGAATATTTTCAGCAACTTGACATTCATCCCTTTACATATTTAATGTTTTTGTTGTTTAGTCACTAAGATGAGTCTGACACTTTTGCGACTCCATGGATTGTAGCCCACCAGGCTTCTCTCTCCATGGAATTTCCCAGGCAAGGATACTGGAGTGGGTTGCATTTCCTTCTCCAGGGAATATATTTACACACTAAATTTAATTACTTTTTATAAAATGTTTCAGCATCCAATTATGCATCTTATCTGTGCACTCTTTTATCTGCCTGCTCATACTACTATATAGAAGTAACTTACTTTACTCTTTTCTGAATTTCCTCTTCCTCTACTTCTCAGAAATATTTCTAATATTAGTTTATTGTTTTTCATGGACAAGTATCACAAACCCACTTTTGGCCTAAAAGCTATTCTTCCCTTCTCTGATTTTGGAGCAGTATTATTTTCTAGCTTCCTCTGTAGCAAGGGTTTGCTATGAACACAATTCTGAATAGTCAGATATAAATATCAATTGCTTAGTTTGGCTCTCTAGAAAGTTCTTAAAAGAGGGCAGATCCAGAAGTTTATGGTAAAACGTTCACTGGCTTGCAAGAACGGATTTTGCCCATCTCTTCACAATTCCATGTTTACTGACCTCATGCCGGTATCTTAAAAGTTAAGTTATTGTAGGTGTATTTATATTAGCAAATCAGCAAATGCTACAAATCAAGGACATCTCCACCACATGCCCTTTCCAAATGTACCTACATGTAGCATCTGAGTATATCACTGGGGCAGATACTTAACCAATTGCCTCTAGCCCTTCCTATTCTTTCTTCCTAAAATTCAAATAGTGATGTAGAGGAAAGAAAAAAAACAAAACACCTGTGTCTGTCTAATGGCAAAATGGAACTGCCATGATAACCCAGGATAGCCTACTTCCAAAATTTTTGTTACATGAGAAAATTAAAAACTCTACTTTATATAAACCACTGTCACTGTGCATTTGGCTGCAATTAGATCTAATTCTAACAAATACAAAAATAATTATTTTTGCAGGTGATCTATGTTTTTTATAAAACACATTTTCATTTCAAATTTTAGAGAACTATTATCTCACACATAAGTTAATGGTTAAAAGACACATCAACAAAGAACTGGTCAGTTTTGATAACTAGAACTCACTCTGATCATGATCATTTGAAAGCTCTGGTGAAACTCATTTATAAGTGCTGATTTCACATGACGTTTTGAGGATGTAGGGTTCACCTGAAGTACCTTAGAACACAAAATAACTTCATAATAGAAATATGGAATGAAATGGCTATTCCATCACACAATGCCATCTGAACCTCCTTTCAGGTTGAGAGTATAACACCTCTCAACCTCACACAGTATTTACAAAGAGCCAAAAATACCTTAAAAGTGCAGCCTACTATACTTTGACTAGCAATGAACCTATTGCAGAAATATGGAGGAAATCTCCATTATTCATAAGAGCAGTGCATTTATAATGTGAAGCAGATTAGCAGCTCTTGCAGGGTATACTGGTAAAAGTAGTGTGAAGTGATTCATCTACAAGACAGTATAAACAACCTACACCTTCTTGTATTGTGTGGTTAGAAACACAGCCTTGTACTATTCTGAAAACTAGTGTTGTAAACAAAAATAAGATAAATTAAAATTTAGTAATATAGTAGTTATTTAGTAAATTAACTAATCTAAAAATACTCCAAGTTTGGTTTAGGAAGTTTTGTGCTGTAGATAAATGCATTTAGTCATTTGATTTATAAATCTACATTGCTTGTATGTGTGCTCACCCCTTCACTGTATTGTTTTTCTTTATATATAAAATATTCAGTGCTTTCTTTGTAGTCTATACTGCCTTGTTAAAGATTTGTCTTTTTTATTACCTTTCAGAAAATTATATTATGAACAAAAATAATAAAAGATGCTTTCAGGGAATTATATTACTAATCATAAAAAGTTGATTCTTCTAAAACATTTATTGTTCCTTCTCAAGCAGTTCTGATTATCACCTCTGAAATAGAGAAAATATTTTCTTTCAGATTATGAGAAACTAGCCCAGAGGTACATAAAGATCAAGGGTACACAATGTTATAAAAATGAACTGTTTAGAGGAATAAAAACTCAGTTTTTGTAGAGTTTTATACATATATACATATTTCCCAGTGCTTTATCTATATGTGAATTAAGCTTTAACATGCCTAAGATGTGAAATAATGTCCTGATGAATTTGTCATTAACTCATTCATATTCTATTCTCCTTATCAAGACACTACTGGTTCTGATGGTAGTGTAGGTCAGTAATGTTAAATTTTTCACAGCATCTCAGATGTATCCTTTGCAAGTGAGCCTCATCTGATGGATCTTAAAAGGCTAAATTAAAGGGACAGTTAACACTCTAAGAACATTTTGTTGAATTTCTAGCTGTTTTGGGTGAGGGAAGACTATCTCAACTTTTTTACAGCATTAATATGAATGAGGCAGGATTCATTTCTTCAGTAAAAGAACCTCACTTGTCTGAATCCTGAGGGAAAATGAGAAATTTTGAAAACACTTCTCAAAAGATTTCGATATGGCCACCAAAGTGTTTAGCGTATGGCTAGGTCTAGATGGAAAAGTGTGTGATTCATGACACATAGTTAGGCAAGAAAACAACAATAACGGCAAAAGGCGTTGCATTAATCTGCATGGGCTGCCACAGCAAAATAACACAAACTAGGCAACTTAAACAACAGAGATTTATTTCTCTCAACTCCAGAGGCTGTAGAGTCCAGATCAAGGTGACGGAATGGTAGGTTTTATTCTGAGGCCTCTTCTCTTGGTGTCTAAGCAGCTGCCATCTTGACATGTCCTCATGTGAACCTTTTATTTGTGCAAGAGCATACGAGCCCATTCTCTGATGTGTCTTCTTATAAGGACATAATCCTATAGAATCAAGGCCTTAATTTTATGAAATAACTTAACCTTAATTGCTTCCTTACAGCTCCCACTTCCAAATACAGCCACACTAGAAGTTAGGGTTTTAGTGTAGGGATTTGGAGAAAACACTTAGCATGTGAATTTGCGGGAACATTGGAGGAAGCAGAAGCATTCAGTTTGTAACAGTTAAACCTTAATTTTCTGAGTCATCAGTTACTATGGTATCTACACATTGCAAGAAAATAACAACCAAATTCAGAAAATTATTTCTAAGTCTAAATCATCTTTAACATCACTTCAGAGTGGCTTACATCTTTAAAACAGTAACGAAAAGAAATTAGAAAAAAGACAAAAATCCAAGAGAATAAATGATAAATCTATTTTTAAAAGTTTATAGTACAGAATAAGGAAAATACAGAAACAGAAATTAGATGTATAGTACAGTCTCATTTATTTTAGGCAAATTAAATATACATGTATAAAAACATTTTATAACTTCTAAGGATGTCAACAAAAGATTAGAAAAAAGAATGGAAAATGACATTAGAATGAATGAAAAATAAAATTTTAAACAACAAAGACAGCAACTGGACTGATAACAATGTTTCATCATCTGAAGTAGATGATTAACTTGATTAACTCGGGAACTAATAGTTCTTGAGAACTATTAACAAAAGAAGAAAAAGTCACATGAACAAGTAATTTACTTAATAAACCTTTGCTAGAAAACTTGTGTAAACATTCTTTAAAAAGTGATGAGCTCAAATGTCTGTTTATAGGATTGTAAAACTTATTTAATGTCTGCTTGTTTATTGTTATAAGAGTAATTATACAAGGCAATGGGAATTTCATTGTAATTATTCTAAAATAAATTTTCCATCTATATTGTCTTAATAAACTTTACTACCAATAGCTCCTATTCTAAACATGAGTTAAGAAAACAGAAATCTTTGAAAAAATAAGTAGAAAAATTTCCACCTCAAAAACTAATATCAATATCAAAATAATAAAAAATAGATATAGTTGGTGGTGTATGTGTCTTTTGTATCTGTGTTTGTATGATCCTATATGAATATATATCAGGGATGAATGACACTATTGACCACAAGAGACAAATGAGAGGAATCAGTACTATTTTATTATAAGATATTCACACTACCCATGAAGTGACGCAGTGGTATTTGAAAGTAGATTTGGATTAACTATAAATACTACAAATTCCAGGGCAGTCATAAAAAAGGGAAAAAAAAGTTAAAAACAGCATAAGTAATACACAGAGATAAGTGGAATCATACAAAATACTAAAATACAAAAACAAAAGGCAGAAAAATAAATGTGGAAAGTCAAAAATAGGGACAAAGAATTAGAGCAATAACCAGAACACAGTAACAAATACGATAGATATTAACCCAACTCTATTAGTAATCATTGTGCTTGTTAATGGCCTAAAGAAATAAATGACAAAAGTTGTTTAAGTGAACCCCAAACCAAGAAACTCACTTAAAATATAAGACACATATGAATTAAAAGTAAATGTTTAGAGAAAACTATGCCATATTAACACTAATCAATAAAAGGCAAGAAGAGCTTTATTAATTTTGGATAAAACAGATTTTAAAGGAAGACAAATTGTCAAACATAAAGAAGGGCACTGCATAATGATAAAGGGCTCAATTCTTCAGAAAAACACAACAATACTAACATATAAGTGCCTGAAATAGAGCAGCAAGCTAAGTGAGGCAAAAAACCATCAGAACTGCAAGGAGAAATAGATGAATCCATTGTCATAGTTGGAGACATCAACATCCTTCTTCTCAGAAATGGGCAAATCCAGCAAACAGAAAATCAGCAAAGACACAGTTAAACTTAACAACACCATCAATGGATATAAAGTCAGCTGTAGACTACTTCTTCAGACAAACAGCAGAATACACATTCTTCTCAAGCTCATATGGGAAATTCACCTAAACACACCATATTCTGGGCCATAAAGCACACTTTAACAAGCTTAAAAAGCAGAAATCATACAGCATTTGCTCTCAGACCAAATGGAATTAACCTAGAAATCCATAACATAGAGACAACAGGAAAATAGAAAATACATAGTGAGTAAGCACTGTGGATCAGAGAAGAAATCTTCAGAATAGTTAAAACTATTTTTAACAAAATGAAAATATCAACTGTAATAAAGGAAGCACTCTAGTGGACATATTAGAAATGGGGGAAGATATGCATGTGTGGGGACAAGGATTCAGTGGAAAGTTGCTTTACTATCACCTCAAATTTGCTGTGAACTCTTAGGTGTTTAAAAAAAAAAATTCTATTAAAAAAAGAAAAAAATCCTGTGGAATTTTCTAGGTGAACCAAACAATCAAAATGAAGTTCTGAACAAAGAAACAGTGTTCATAAAACATATTTCCAGAGAAAGTTAAAGGAAAAGGGGATCTGGTAATATATGAAAGAAATCTGGCCACTGATTGCCATAAGAACTAAACTTGGTACAAATATGTAATGGAATACTACTCACCCATAAAACATGACTGGACCTGGAGATTATAGCACTAAATGAAGTAAGTCAGAAAGAAAAAGACAAATACTGTATGATGTCACTTATATGCAGAATCTAAGATATGAAATAGATGAACGTATCTATGAAATAGAAACATACTCACAGACATAGAGAATGCCCATGTGGTTGCCAAGGAGGTGGGGCAAGGTGGAGAAAAGGACTGGGATCTTGGGAATAGCAGGTGCAAACTACTATATACAGGAGTGATAACCAGCAAGATCCTACTGCGCAGCATAGAGAACTGTGTTCAATGTCCTCTGATAAACCATAATGGACAAGAAGATGAAAAAGGATGTGCATTTTGCTGTATAGTAGACATAAGCACAACACGCTAAGTCAACTATATTCAATACACTTTTAAATTAAATATTTCTTTTCAATACTATGTAAGGCCCCATGTAATACAGTTGGCATTGCCCAATGAAATAACAAGGGGTACTGAATCCTGTCAACATCTTGAGGGTTTGTATGACTCTGGGAAGGTGACTGAAGATGTAAGATCCTCGTGTTCCTCAGAAGTAACACTGGGACTAGAACACCTCAGTTCAGTCGCTCAGTCATGTCCGACTCTTTGCGACCCCATGAATCACAGCACGCCAGGCCTCCCTGTCCATCACCAACTCCTGGGGTTTACGCAGACTCATGTCCATCGAGTCAGTGATGCCATCCAGCCATCTCATCCTCTGTCGTCCCCTTCTCCTCCTGCCCCCAATCCCTCCCAGCATCAGGGTCTTTTCCAATGAGTCAGCTCTTCGCATCAGATGGCCAAAGTGTTGGGAGTTTCAGCTTTAGCATCAGTCCTTCCAGTGAATATTCAGGATTGATTTCCTTTTAGAACGGACTGGTTGGATCTCCTTGCAGTCCAAGGGACTCCCAAGAGTCTTCTCCAACACCACAGTTCAAAAGCATCAATTCTTTGGTGCTCAGCTTTCTTCAGAGTCCAACTCTCACATCCAGACATGACCACTAGAAAAGCCATAGCCTTGACCAGACGGACCTTTGCTGGCAAAATAATGTCTCTGCTTTTTAATATGCTGTCTAGGTTGGTCATAGCTTTTCTTCCAAGGAGTAAGCGTCCTTTAATTTCAAGGCTGCAGCCACCATCTGCAGTGATTTTGGAGCCCAGAAAAATAAAGTCAGCCACTGTTTGCACTGTTTGCATCCAAATTGTAAGGATTAAAGGAGATGACATAGGGTAGCAGCACTAAATGTCCCGCAGGTTAGTCTTTTAAAAAAATAAAACCCATGTTTCTGCTGTTCTTCCATTTAAAAATTCTTATAGCATATTTTTAGTACTTTTAAAATATTGATCTTGGAAATCTCTTTTGGATGCTGAGTAGGTGAAGTTTCACTTAAATAGTCACCATTCATTTCACTATTTGCCAGGAAATACCATGGAATTAAAGTCTATTAAAAATTTTTAAAACATGTACTATAAAAATCATTGATAGATAACACATTTATGGACTGGGATATACCTTCAAATGTATTTCGCAACATTTATAATACAACATCAACATTCTTTGCACGTAAGTATGCTCTATCTTGCTCTTTGCAGTTCTGTAGAAAAATCAGATAGCTAACGCAGTAATAGAAATAGATTGCCAACACATAAAATGTTTCTTTTCACTTTAATTGCTGCATGACATTTCAGTTTACAGGTAATACATATCGTTAATCTGAATAGCACAGCCTTTAACTTGCTTCAGTTAAATGTTCAAAAAATGAACAGTCTTACATTTACTAAAATCTAAATTTGGGAGAGATGCTCAAAGCTGAAGTATTCATCTTGATAATAGCCAAGAAGTCAATTGAATGTCTTTTCCAAAGAAGAACTGAGTCATACCGAGCTATTTTCAGTACATTTTATGTTTGCCCATTCAAGTCAAGGTCTCAAAGGGAATTGTTTGTACATCGTAAACATTCAGCTAAAAACATTTAGTGGAGAGAGTATCAGAATGACTCCACATTTTTATATGGCATAGGAATCTTTAAGGAAAATAGCTTTATCCTTAATTTTTTTTTCCAGCATGAATTAGATATCCACATTCATCACAATAAAATCTATTTCTGTTATCTTGCTCTTGTTTATACACTTAAATGTAATTAATATTTACAATTTGCCATGCTATTTTAGTCTATTTTTCTATAAATTTAAAATTATATATATGTGTGTGTGTGTGTGTATATATATATATATATATATATATATATATATATATATGTTTCAGAGCCGTGTGATGTTGACTGGGTCTTACTCAGGCAAAGGCTAACTTTAAAGTCAGATATAGTGAGTTTCAGGTGGTGCATTCCCTAAAAGAGGCCATCTTAGAAGTTGTAATCATGAAACAGATGTGACAAGACTCAGCAAAGTAGCAGTGTCTTCTTTGATTTGTTTCATTTGGAAAGTTTAAATTACTAAACAACTGTGACTTCCTCTGCTTAATTCTTTCATAAGTTACAAGTTTAACAAGAGCTCTAGGTGGCGGAGGGATAGTAAAAAAAACAGGTCGTCAAACTGCTGGACCTGAGGGCCCTGTATGCAGCACACCGGTGTTTGGCGGCCGTTCTTATTTATGACAGTGTACAACGTGGTTTGTACTTGATCCTTCAGAGCATATGTGCTGTCCTGCGCCCAGCTACTTAGCCGTGTCCTGCTTTTTGAGACCCCATGGACCGCAGTCTGCTGGGCTTCTCTGTCCATGGAATCTTCAAGGCAAGAATCCTGGAGTGAGTAGCCATTCCCTTCTCCAGTGATCTCACTGACCCAGCATCAAATCTAGCTTTCTTGCATTGCAGCTGCATGTTTTACCGTCTGAGCTACCAGGGAAGCCCAATGAACTAAATATAAGATAGAAATTATAAAACAAATGGGACCTACTTGAACTTAAAAAACTTTTGCACAGCAAAAGAAACTATAAACAAAATGAAAAGACGATCCTCAGAATGGAAGAAAATAATAGCAACCAAAACCATTGCCAAAGGATTAATCTCCAAAATATATAAGCAGCTGTCCAGGTCAGTACCAGAAAAACAAATAACCCAATCAAACCATGGACAGAGACCTAAAGAGATATTTCCCCAAAGAAGGCATACAAATGGCTAAAAAATACATGAAAAGGTGCTCAGCATCATTCATTATTCAGTTCAGTTCAGTCACTCAGTCATGTCTGACTCTTTGCGATCCCATGGACTGCAACACCCCAAGATTTCCTGTCCATCACCAACTCACGGAGCTTACTCAAACTGGTGTCCATTGATTTGGTGACGCCATCCAACCATCCCATCCTCTGTTGCCCCCTTGTCCTCCTGCCCTCAATTCTTCCGAGCATCAGGGTCTTTTCCAAAGAGTCAGCTCTTCACATCAGGTGGCCAAAGTATTAGAGTTTCAGCTTCAGCATCAATCCTTCCAATGAATATTCAGGACTGTTTTCCTTCAGGATTGACTTGTTTGATCTCCTTTGCTGTCCAAAGGACTCTCAAGCATCTTCTCCAGCACCACAGTTCAAAAGCATGCATTGCTCATTATTAGAGAGCTGCAAATGGGAACTGTAATGGGGTATCACCACACACCACACAGAAGAGCCATATCAAGAACACCCACAACAGCAAATGTTGGAAAGAATGTGGAAAAGGGGCAACCCCCTTGCACTGTTGACGGAAATGTAAATTGAAACAGCCATTATGGAGAAAAGTATGGGGATTCCCTAAAAAATAAACTAGGAATAAATCAACCATATGACCCAACCATCCCACTACTGGGCATGTTCCCTGAGGAAACTACAAGTGACAAAGATGCGTGTACCGCAGTGTTCTATTTACAATAGCTAGGACATGGAAACCCCTCGTTGACAGATGAATGGAAAAAGGACCTGTGCTATTAGTACATATGCATGGTGGAATAATACTCAGACAGGAAAAGGAATGATTTGATGCAGTTCTAGTAAGGTGGATGGGCCTAGAGCTGAAAGTACATAGTGAAGTAAGTCAGAAAAGCTACTATCTAAATGAATGCATATGTTTGACGTCTAGAAAGATGGTACTGATAAAACTTAATACTACCTGTGGGGCACCTATAGAGATGCAAACATAGACACTTGTGCTCACAGGGAGGGAAGGGGGGTGGGGGGTGCTGAGAGAACAGCACTGATGCAGGGGTGCATCGAGTGCGTGCTGAGCCACTTCAGTCTGTCTGACTCTCTGCGACCCCACGGACTGTAGCCCACCGGGCTCCTCTGTCCTTGGGATTCTCCAGGCAAGAACGCTGGAGGGGGCTGTCCTGCCCTCCTCCGGGGATCTTCCTGGCAATATATACATATGTAAAATTAGATAGCTAGTGGGAATTTGTACGATGCAAGGAGCTCAAATCTAGTGCTCAGTGACAACTTAAAGGGGTGGTGTGCAGTGGGATGTGGAAGGGAGGTTCAAGAGGGAGGGGGCATATGTATTCCTACGACTGGTTCGTGTAGATATATGGCAGAAACCAACACAATATTGTAAAGCAATTTTCCTCCAATTAAACATAATACATTTTTAAGGAAGACTAAAACCTCATAATGTTTGATGTGCCCAGTCATGTCCAGCCCTTTGTGATCCCATGGACTATAGCCTGCCAGGCTCTTCTGCCTGTGGAATTTTCCAGGCAAGAATACTGGAGCTGGTTGCCATTTCCTACTCCAGAGGATCTTCCTGACCCAGGTTTTAAACCTGAGTCTCCAGTACCTCCCACATTAGCAGGCAGATTATTTACCATACTTCCACCTGGGAATAATTAACTCTAGGCTATGTGTGTCTTTGGTGCTGAGAAATTTTAAAAGCAACAAGCAATGTAATCAAGTGTCTTGATTGTGTCCAATAAAATATATATAAGATTAAAATTGTCAGGCTTCCAAAAATATCAAGAATGCATAGAAGCAATAATATATCACTACAATGAAGATAAAAATGTATCAATTAAAGCTGACTTCCTGTTTTCTACACTGATCATTAGATACTGTATTTTAAAGATGTATCTCTGTTGCTATCTTGCATATATTCTGTTGCTTCTAACTGCTGTATAATACTTCCCAGCTCTGATCTACCATGTTATGTCTATTATTTCTCTCAGTGTTGCGAAACAGCTCATTGTCAAATAACAAACAATTTTGCAATAAATATCATTGTATTTATTGTTGCCTTTACCTGTTTCATGTTTGCTTCTTGGTTCTTAGTAATCTATTCTTACAAGCAAATCATTGTTTATGTGTATTTCTTCAATGCATTCATTTTATATTCTTTATTCTAGAGACCTTGTTCACCCAGTGTCTTAAATCTCTCTTAAATGCCTGGAACCACTTATGATAATATGAGATTTTAAAAATTTCTCTCATTGAAAATAGAAGGTTACTATACATGCCCAATATGACTGTCTCCAACAGTCCAAAATCAAAAGAAAGACATGAGTCTAAAAGTAACTCACGGCAAATAAAATTTAAATGTGTCATTTAGAAAGAGGATAGTAAATTGAACCAAATCTTTTAAAAACAGCTAATCTTTAAAGTTCTTAAATAAACTATCGGGAAAAGCTGACACTGAAAATTGTCTTTGTGAGGGGTTCTTAAAGTTCTTATGTTCTAAAGTTAAACTTAGGTTTGTGTTATGCTTTTATTTTTAATCCCTTTCATGATAAAATTTACAGAAAAGTATTCCCAGTCATCAGAGAAACTGTTGTCTTTTCTCCATTTTGTAAATGTTTCTTATAATTATGGAAATTGCCTTCAAAATTCATTTAATATTCATATTGGAATAAAGCATCTGCTGTGGCAGATGGGGCAAACGACATCAAGTTCAACTGTTTAAATAACCCTTAAGGATCAATGTGTAGTTTACAAAAATAATTTGTAATTCATTTTGGATTAATTAATTTGAATTTATCGTGTTCCATAAAGGCACACTGCAGCTGCTCCCAGCATTGCATTGATTGTTTTCAACTGGTTACTTCTACTAAAATACGCATTTTGACAGTAAGCAGACAATACTTCTATTATTCACTCTTTATCCTTGCCAGTGAGTGCAATCTTCAAGACAATCTGAAAATATAGCATACCTGAACATGATGGCTTATTTGCATAATTAACTAGGGATTTACATTTCTATACTGTGAAATTTCAATTCAAATGTGGCAGAAATAGATACAGATACAAGTGAGTTTATTCAAATATCTCTGAATACATGTTTTGTTTTGCATTCTTTTCTTTTACCATTGATCTCTACCCCTCTGCAAGATGTGGAGAAAAATAAGTGTGTATTTTGCACTCACAATAAAAAACATAGGGCAATTTAATTCTATTCTTGGATGAGGATTAAGAGAAGTGATAGTTATAATTTTGCTCAAGATTTATGGATACAAATGCAATCATTTTAAAAAAGACTCTGTTGGCTCTTGTGAGAATTCATTAACTATTAGAGCCATTTCTCAATCTTCATTGTCAGAGCTTAAATTTCTCAAAAAAAAAATAACTAAAAAATATTCTCACATGATAATTTAACTATTATCTCTTAAAAAAGAGTTTTACTGAATAAAATAATTTCATTTTGATTGAATGTTTATAATAATTACTAACTGGATTCTGCAATACATTCATATTTTATTACACAATATTTTTTATAATTTTGGCTTTTATTTTCTTTCCCTCTCTACTTTTTACTTCTACTTAAAAAATAGGAATACTTTAGTTAGATCAATTCCAAACGGTAAATATTTGAATAAAATCAGAAAAAAAATGTTTCAATTTCTAGTAGTACTAAACTTTGTCCCTGATGATTGCCAGAATATTCTCAGAATATTGCAAGCAAACCATAGTCATAAGTGCAGGAAAGGATGTCAGTTGGTGTCTTGCCCAATAGCACAAGGCTTCTTATTCAGGGGTTAAGCGCTCGTCATTGTCACTGATTTTGCCCGAGCCTGTGACCCCAGGGACTGCAGAGCGTCAGGCTCCTCTGTCGCCCACCGCCTCCTGGAGTTTGCTCAAGCTCATGCCCCCCGAGGAGGGCACGCTGTGCGCCATCTCACCCTCGGCCAGCCCCTTCTCCTTGTCTTCGGTCTGTCCCGAGATCAGGGTCTTTGCAGTGAGTCAGCTCTTCGCATGGGGTGAGCCCAGCATGAGGGCTTTAGCTCCACCATCAGCCCTGCAGGCAATACTCAGGGCTGATCTCCCTCAGGGCTGACTGACCTGATCTGCTGGCAGTCCAAGGGACTCTCAAGAGTCCTGTTCAGCACCACAGTTTGAAAGCTTCAGTTCTTGGGAGCTCAGCCTTCTTTAAGGCCCAACTCTCACATCCACACATGACTGCTGGAAAAACCATACCGTTGACTAGATGGACCTTTGTCGGCAAAGTGATGTCTCTGCTTTCTAATATGCTGTCTGTGTTTGTCATAACTTTCCTTCCAAGGAACAACAGATTTTTAATTTCATGGCTTCAATCACCATGTACAGTGATTTTAGAGCCCAAGAAAACAAGATCTGTCACGCTTCTGCCTTCTCCTCTTCTGTTTGCCATGAAGAGCTGGAACCAGATATCATGATTTTCATTTGCTTTTTTAAAAATTGATTTTCAAGCCAGCTTTTTTACTCTCCTCTTTCAACCTCATCAAAAGGCTCTTTAGTTCCTCTTTACTTTCTGCCATTAGAGTGGTATCATCTGCATATATGATACTGTTTCACATTGAGATGATCCCTGCTATGGGTCCAATCACAATTACTTGGGTGTGATTTCTTCCATATGACTTTCATTTGCAGCAATTCAATAAAATGTCTAAATTAGAAAGACAAAATGGGCAAAGACTATGAGCAGGCAAATTAAAAAGAGGGATCACAAATGCCTAAGAATCTGATATAAGTGTTTTCAACTTCCATGGTCACCTGAAACATTAAAAAAAAAAAAAGTTTCCATCCATAAATCTGGTAGAAATTTAAAAGAAAAATATATCAATCACATTCAAGGTTGGTGAGAATGTGAAAAGACATGATTTTATACACTCTGGTAGAGGCAAATTTTTATGTAGCCTTTAAAAATATAATTTGGCAGTGACTATTGCTTACATCCTTTAACTCAGCAATTCAAACATGAATCCTCTTTCTACAGAAATAGATACCTAGGTACACAATAACCATCTACAAAAATGCTCATGACAGGCTTGTGAATATTAATAAGTAACTGCAAATAACTTGATCACCAAAATAAGGATTATTAATTCCATGTATTGGAATATTATACAGTGATTAAAAAGTACTATATCAACAGCTAGAAATGATCTCCATGGCATATTTTTAAATGAAAAGAAAGCTTTGGAAGGATACATGCAATTTGAAAAATAATACAGACACATAAATGGATACAAATATATTTTTGTGCCTGTTTTTATTACACACACATATACAGATAGATGATAGATAAATATACATATTGAAAGAAAAAAATCTGAAAAGATAAACAGAGGTGTGACAATGTTGATTATCCTTGGGAAAAGAAGGCTGTAAAATTGGTTAACAGGAGAAGAGAGATAGTGGCTCAGAAAAGGGTACAAATTTAAAAGCAAGTTAAAAACAAGCAAAAAGGAGAATGGGCACTGACTCAGAAAAAAGAGTGTTTAAAAGTGAGACAGAGAAAGACAAAGACATTGATTATTTCCTTGCAGCACCTTACTCATTGGACAATTCTTGTGCTTAAAAAGAGTGACATCTTCGTGATCTCTTTGGCAGAAGACCTGTGTCCATGAGTGGCAGTGAGCGCTCTGGGCACGGGAAGGCATGTGCATGTGACTGTCACGGCCCCTCCTCTCCTGTCAGTGCCAGAGAAACAGTCCTTCCCCTGCACAGACACGTGACTGAGCACCGCTTTGAAAGGCAAATTTCTAAACCTGAAGGAGTTATAAAATTGGCATATATTAAATAGGATAAAGGATTAGTTTTGTTTGTTTTAAATAAAAATGACCAGGTAGAATAAATCTGCATCGGAAATAATAAGCTATAACCCTAGCCATTAGGGTTCTTGGACTCTTTAATCAATAGAAATTGATGAGGCTAGATGAGAGATTTACACAAGGCTTTATCAAGACTCCTGCTGCAGCAAGAGAGAAACAAAGCACAAATGCCCCTGCTGGCTCCCCAGGGTTCCTTAGACAGGGTGAGGATGGGGTGGTGGGGAGAGAAGGGAAATTAGCCAAGATGGCACGTTCAGACTCTTTTGCCCCACATATTGTAAATAATGCTATGAAATCACTTAATAGCAAATAGATGGATAAACAATGGAAACAGTGAGAGACTATTTCTAGGGGCTCCAAAATCACTGCAGATGGTGACTGCAGTCATGAAATTAAAAGATACTCCTTGCAACAAAACCTATGACCAACCTAGACAGCTTATTAAAAATCAGAGACATTACTTTGCTGACAAAGGTCTGTCTAGTGAAACCAATGGTTTTTCCAGTAGTCATGTATGGATGTGAGTTGGACCGTAGAGAAAGCTGAGTGCTGAAGAACTGATGCTTTTTTCCTAAGGTATTCTTGCCCAGAGTAGTAGATGTTATGGTTATCTGAATTAAATTTGCCCATTCCAGTTCATTTTAGTTCACTAATTCTTAAAATTTCAGTGTTCACTCTTGCCATCTCCTGCTGACCACTTCCAACTTGCCTTGATTCACGGACCTAACACTCCAGGTTCCTATGCAATGCTGCTCTTTATAGTGTCGGACTTTACTTCCACCGCCAGTCGCATCCACAACTGGGTGCTGTTTCTGCTTTGGCTCAGCCTCTTCATTCCTTCTGGAGTTAGTTCCCCACTGATCTCCAGTAGCATATTGGGCACCCACCGACCTGGGGAGTTCACCTTTCAGTGTCCTATCTTTTTGCCTTTTTATACTACTAGTTGGGTTCTAAAGGCAAGAATGTTGAAGTGCATTGCCACGGCCTTCTCCAGTGGACCACATTTTGTCAGAACTCTCCACCATGACCCGTCCATCTTGGGTGGCCCTACATGGCCTGGCTCATAGTTTCATTGAGTTAGATGAGGTTGTGATCCACGTGATCAGCTTGGTTAGTTTTCTGAAATTGTAGTTTTCATTCTGTCTGCCCTCTGATGGATGAGAATAAGAGGCTTGTGGAAGCCTTCTGTTGGGAGGGGCTGGCTGTAGGGAAAACAAGGTTTTGCTCTGGGGGGCAAGGCCATGCTCAGTAAATCTTAAGTCCAATGTTCTGCCGATGGTGGGGCTGTGTGCCCTCCCTGAGGATTGTCTTCCTTTCACAGGACTTAGGCCAGCATGCCCTGGCTCCCAGAACTGCTGCAGGCAGTGCCCCTGAGCCCGCGGCAGGCCTGCAAAGTCAAGTTTGTCTGTAGCAGTTTCTCTGTATTTTGCTGTCTGAGGATTCATCTGTCCAGTTGCAAGCACTGCAGCAAAGGGTCCGAGGTCCCAACCCGTCTGTTTCCTGCCAAAACACCAGCTCCAAATACAGAACTTCTGCCTCTCCTATCCTCTTCTTGCCACTTCCAAGTACAGCTACGGGTCAACTGTGATTATTCTAAAAACAGTGGGGTTGATTGAGAAGGTTCAAATATTTTATCAGGAACCCATTAGGAATCTTTGATTTCACATGTGGCATATGCATTCTATCTCTGGACTGAGAGATGTCTGTTTCTTATGTAAATTCTGCTAGTTGGGACGGTTGCTTTCGCCAGAACTCTATACAAAACAAAACAACTTCCAAGGTCTGAAGGAGAGGGATGAGGTCAAATATCGAAACCAAATCTTGACCCTTATGACAACGTAGAAATTAGAAAGGAAGTTCTTACAGTTGTGATTTACTTAGTTTCTGAAGGAATTCTGTATTTAACTCCACCTCTTAACCACATGAGCTGGCAAGAGTCCCTTGCCTTTTATGCTAAAAGAAAAAAAAACAAAAAAACAAAATCAAATCACAAACCACATTGTTTCAAAAGATCAGACATAACAAAGTATACATAGTCTCCAAACAACAGAATCAATGTTGTGAACTTTAGTATACCTACAACAACATTTTTGAAGCTATAGAATTAAAAATGATTTATTCAGTCCAAGACTCCTCAGTCATATTGATTGCAAAGGAACTCTATTTTTCAAGACTGATTCTTCAACAAACACCAGTGCTGCTACAGGATAGTATTCTCCAGCCAATTATTCTGATTATCTTTAACCATGCATCTCCTAACATTGTCATCTGTTATAATTTAACACTAGTGTCCTCTTTACATAGTGACCATCATTTAACCCTATTTTTGCTTCTCTGGATTTGAATGTGCTGAGGGAAACCATGATAACCTACACTTCAACCCTTCTTTCAGGAAAATAAACACCACTTGGAATGCATTTCCCACTTCAATCTTTTCCACCTACAGAAACTTTTCTTTTTAATGCACTTTTCATGTAGATATCCCTTATCCTAGACATTGAAATCAACATTTCAAACTTAGGTACAAATCTCTCAAGGAAAAGTCATTTCTTTAGGACTCTCCAAGTTCTTTAGGATGAGTAACTGCTAAATTTCCTTAGTTATACTCCTGTATGGATAACAGAATGACATTTGTGAAAATCTGCTTTGAAGGTACAGACAGGCACACATATTCTCCATTTACTGGTGCCTCTTGATGAAAGTGAAAGAGGAGAGTGCAAAAGTTGGCTTAAAGTTCAACAGTCGGAAAAGTAAGATCATGGCATCTGGTCCCATCACTTCATGGCAAATAGATGGGGAAACAGTGGAAACAGTGTCAGACTTTATTTTTCTGGGCTCCAAAGTCACTGAAGATGGTGGTTGTAGCCATGAAATTAAAAGACGCTTACTCCTTGGAAGGAAAGTTATGAACAACCTGGACAGCATATTAAAAAACAGAGATATTATTTTGCCAACAAAGGTCCGTCTAGTCAAGGCTATGGTTTTTTCCAGTGGCCATGTATGGATGTGGGAGTTGGACTGTGAAGAAAGCTGAGTGCCAAAGAATTGATGCTTTTGAACTGTGGTGTTGGAGGAGACTCTTGAGAGTCCCTTGGACTGCAAGGAGATCCAACCAGTCCATCCTAAAGGAGATCAGTCCTGGGTGTTCATTGGAAGGACTGATGCTGAAGCTGAAACTCCAATACTTTGGCCACCTGATGGAAAGAGTTGACTCATTGGAAAAGACCCTGATGCTGGGAGGGATTGGAGGCAGGAGGAGCAGGCGACGACAGAGGATGAGATGGCTGGAAGGCATCACTGACTCGATGGACGTGAGTTTGGGTAAACTCCGGGAGTTGGTGATGGACAGGGAGGCCTGACGTGCTGCGACTCATGGGGTCGCAAAGAGTCGGACAGGACTGAGCGACTGAACTGAACTGACTGCCTTAACAACAACTTTGATCTTTTTTAGTATTTTAAAGTTAATTCAAAAAATGTTTTTTAATATCATCTTCATAGGTATATATCCTTTTCAAATAGAGTTCAACATTGTTGTATATTCTCAGAAATTAACATAATTCATTATCCATTTATAACACATAGCCCAGGTTGGGGTTTTTACCTAGGATTTGTTTTGTAATGATTGTGAGGAAATGAATAAAACCAAAAGTTACAGTATTAACATAGTATAAGAGGATGAAATTTTGTATATATTCATTGGTCTTACTACTTAAAAAATCTTAAAATTACCACCCCATAGTTGTCTCTGTTACTTGGTAGAAAATATTCCCAGTTTGTTTTGGGTATGTCCTTTTCACCTTAAAAACTCTAATTGCCTAATGTCTATATATTTTAATTTGCAATTGTATAATGGAATTTCTACCCCTCAATTTAATAAACTAATATTTGATTATTAACTTATTAGTACTCTGTTGTTACATGGATATTAATTTAGTTGCTAAGTTGTGTTGGACTCATGCAACCTTATAAACTGTAGCCCACCGGGCTCCTTGTCCATGGGATTCTAGAGGCAAGAATACTGGACTTGGTTGCCATTTCCTTCTCCAGGGGTCTTCCAGACCCGAGAATTGAACCCAGATCTCTTGCATTGCAGGAAGATGCTTTACCGACTAAGCTATGAGGGAAACCTTCCTATTATGAAGTGTACATGTCGTATAATATTTGTTCTTGTATCGATATTGCCTTTTTAAATTTTGAGGGAGGTATTTACTTTCTTGGTATAACCTTATTTTGACATATTCTCAGTTGCACACCCAATTTGTGGGAAATAAACTGGGACAGAATTTTTTTCCATTTAAGCTGTTTCTTTTGGCTTCTTAGCTGTTCTTAACCTTCTTTGAAGTTTCTACCATCAATAATCTTTTAACATGCTGACACAGGAAGCTATCAAGAGGCATTTTTATCTATCCTTATATGACTTCATTTATTATGTTCTATGACACAGCTGCAGTAATATTCCTGTGCAACATCTAAACTTTGTGCTGAATTAAAAGAAAAAAAAAACAGAGATTCAAAACCCATAGAAATATTTCTATATCCCATTCCATTACCTAGTGAAGATATTAAATGTAAAAGTTCTACATTGCTTAAGTTATTGATGGGCCATGATACACAGATGGAACAGAATACAATTTCAGTCTAATAAGAATCTTCATGTGAAAAATGTGCCGATTTCTTTCAGCACATTTAAGTTATACTGCAGAAACTGAATTTTAATAAATATTTAAAAAGAAATTTCAAGACTCATATAAATAGATTTTAATGACATTCTAAACCAAATTTTATATTTTGAATTTTCATCTTATAAGTAGTCATTGTATTTTTAAAACACAATAAAAAATAAGTACCTATGATCATTAGCTGTAAGTATTGAATGGTGGTATGTACACCTGAACCTCAAAGAAAAAATGTTAATATGTTTAAATCAATGGCTTATTTATTGAATAATAGTTTAGTTGAGAACAGCCCCACATATAGCTTCTGATTATATAAATTTTACTGTTGAGTGCTGAAGAATTGAGGCTTTCAAATTGTGGTGCTGAAGAGTCTTGAGAGTCCCTGGGACTGCAAGGAGATCCACCCAGTCCCTCCCTAAAGAAATAAACCCTAAATATTCAGTGGAAGGACTGACATTGAACCTGAAGTTTCAATGCTTTGGCCACCTGATGCGAAGAGCTGACTCATTGGAAGACTCTGACGCTGGGAAAGATTGAAGGCAGGAGGAGATGGAGGCAATGGAGGATGAGATGGTCAGTAGCATCGCCGACTCAATGGACACGAGTTTGAGCAAACTTTGGGAGATAGTGCAGGACAGAGGAGCCTGGCGTGCTGCAGTCCACGGGGTCACAACGGGTCAGACACAACTTAGTGACTGAACGACAAGATTCTCCTCTTTGATTCATAGCTGTGCGATTTGCACTAAGATTCAACAATTCCAAGAGAAGTTCCGAGATGAAAATGTGGTGTCAGGCAGAGCACACTGAAAAGGTCCAGAATTGTTTTTCATCATAACAAAACAATAAGTTATTATTATATATTGCATACCATTAAAATTACATATTTACCTCGCCCTCAATAAGCTTATTCCTTGGTAGGAAAAATACAGTACACATATGCACATTATTTTACTAATTGTTTTATTAGTAAAAATTGTTCTATTCTTACTAAAACAATAAAAATCATAAATATATTTATGTATTCATATGTAATAAATGAGAAAATAGGACTACAAAATGTTGAAAGACTCTCTCTCATCAAAAATCTGTTTGTTTTGAGCACAGAGCATCACTGAACATCTAAGTAAATAACAATTATCAATTTAAGGGAACAGCAAATGCACGCTCCATAACACATCACTCTTGGGGGGAAAAAAGAAAGGATAAACACATGAATTCACTCATGGAAGAGCTACTCCTCTCCCGAAGGAGTACCAATCCCTAGGGTAAGGGCAGAACCTGCGGAACAGACACATAGCTGAGCTGATTTTCAAATGTACACGACTGGTTCTAGATCACAGGTTTAACTTCCTTGAGATGCTGCCTATCCGAGCTGTAGATTCTTCATTTGTTGCTGGAAATGAAATAATAGTTTCTACCTCTCCAGGTTTAGTGTGAACATTCAGTAATATTCTCTCCCTTGCAGAGTGTTACTCACATTGAAATAAATGAATGTTAATCCAACTCTCATTTTATTGTTAAAATAAGCATTACATTTTCGAGACACTTTATGCATATTCTTCGGTGCAAGAGAGTAAGTCCTCATTATTATATAGGTTTCTTTCAAGCTGCTGAGCTGCAAAAAAGGCTTATTGCTCTCTGCTCCCCAAAATACCTACTGACACAGTATCTTAACTGTAGCCAAATGCGTTTATATAGATTCCCACCACTAAATCTGTTTAGTTGTTAAACTCCATGTGACTTCTCTGCCTTCACTCATGCACACATAACATTCTAACGTGTGTTTTTATGCCTTTAGTAAATTACCTATTTTGTAAAATCCACTTATCCTTCTACACAGTAATTGAATCTGAACACTTTTCATAAATACATTCCCTTGCATTTTTAATTGCTTGTAATCACTTTGAAAACAGGATTAATATATCATATATTGTATTAATTCTTATGGCATGTAGAACTGTGTCAGAAACATAATAGGTGCCAAAATATTTTGCATAAGGGAACAAATGAGTACCAGAAAAAAAATTGATGGGAGATGTTCGTTTGCAATAATATCATGTGGTATTATGTAAATTACTTACTTAAAAATCATTTAAAAATATAACATTTAAAAAATAACCAGACATCAATTTTATATAGAACACAACATGAGAAGTTCTTTGTTATCTTGAATATATTTGGAATTAAATCAGTTCATTAACTTTATATTTTTTTGTACTTACTGGAAATGAACATTGTTTAAACTGCATATATTGTAAACATATGGACATTTACAATATTATAAAATTATGAAAGAGATTAAGCCATCTGGTTCACTAATTCATGTGTTCATAAGACAAGTCAATCGATATCCAGGGTCATCTATCCTATAATAGATATCTGTCAATAATGACCTACTTATGCAGCATTCTTTTCAAAAGAAAATGTTCTAAAGGTCAAAAAGCATAACTTTCCTAGTAACAAAGATGCATTGGTCAAATGAAACAAAAATATATTGTAATAATGTAATTACTCAAATCTGAGCCTATGAATAAAAATTCAAAGCTATAAACAATGATAAATAATATATTTAACATCCCATAAACACACCTGTCATGAAAACGATTATTTTATTATTCAAATATGTTTCTCCTAACAAACTATGTGTTTAATTTTTTTTGGTTTGCTTTTATAAAGACACTTATAACCTTTTTTAGCCAGAATTTAGCTGATAAAACAGATAAAACAGTGAATGGTTAAGAAATACATTTAAAAACCAATGCTCTTCATATCTGTGAGTGTATTTATGTTTTTTTATATTCAATTCATTTTATTTTTCAGGTTCCACAAATAAGTGAAAACATAGTATTTGTCTTTATGTGTAAATCAACTATATTTCAATGATAATTAATAAAAAATAAAATAAAAGTAATGTGGATTTTGGGGGTTCATCAAGCTCACATAATTACAGTCAACTTCTGACAGAAACAACTCTCAAAAAAAAAAAAAAAGACCTAAAAAGTCAGGTATTTGATGACTCTGAAATTAAAGCTCATGGATTGCTTGTAGAAAGGGGAAACTTGAATTAAGTGAAAATCGTACTAGGCCGATTTTCTTGTCAATTGTTGCCTTTTCGCTCTCCTCCGGCATTGACCTGAGCCCCACGCAGGTGGAGAGCAGCTCTGAGCAGGGACAGTTGCTCATTCGGGTCTGGCTCTGTGCGACCCCATGGGCTGCTGCCCGCCAGGCTCCTGGGTTTTCCAGACAAGAAGACTGGAGTGGGTTGTCATTTCCTTCTCCAGGGGGTCTTTCCGACCCAGGGATTGAACCCAGGTCACCTGTATTGCAGACAGATTCCTTACTGTCTGAGCTGCCAGGAAGCCCCCTAAGACAGCTTTAAATGTACCTACAGCTGATAGAGTGCCTAGCCCCTCTGGGAAAACATCAACTGTTAGTTTCAGGCCATAGCAGGAATTCTTGTCACTATTATTATTATTTTAATTCACAGGCTATTTTTAGCCACTTAAAAGTATAAAAAATTGAGTGGGAAGTACAGAGTTCTGTTTATACTCCTTCTCACTCGAAACCCTCCCGCTCCACAGTCTCTTCTGTTATTATCATCCTGCATTTGTGGACTACTGCTTTTATAATTGATGAGGCAATGGTGATGCATTATTATTGGCTAGTAATAACAAAATCACATTTGTTTATTGTCCATGTTGCACATTATATAGGTTTTGACACATTTTAATGACATGTTTCAATATTATACAAAATAATTTCACTGTCTGAAATATATCCCGTGTTACACATCAGTTCAGTTCAGTTCAGTTCAGTCGCTCAGTCGTGTTCGACTCTTTGCGACCCTATGAATCGCAGCACGCCAGGCCTCCCTGTCCATCACCAACTCCCGGAGTTTACTCAAACTTATGTCCATCAAGTCAGTGATGCCACCCAGCCATCTCATCCTCTATCATCCCCTTCTTCTCCTGCCCCCGATCCCTCCCAGCATTAGTCAGTAATAAAACTTAATGAAACTTAATAACCACCTGACCTGCCTGATTTTCTGAAGTCTAAAATAAGAACAACTATGTAAGCAAAACTGAAACAGATAAAGACTCAATGTGTATAAATATAATAGATATGACAATTACAGCCCAATAATTCTAAGCATTGATATTTTACTTATATTGGTAAAATATGAACTAAGAAATCTATGAATGGTTAGGTATTTATATTGTGAGGCTTTCAACAACCACCAAAAACACACAGCATTACTGATTTATGCCAATAGAAAAATTTCAATGATAAAAATATCCATGTAATCCTAAAGTAGGTAGGAAGGAGGAACCAGAATAAAAACCAAAAGGAACAAACAAGTTTAAAACAGTGAAATGGTAGACTCAAATCATATTATATCAATAAACTACAAGACGCATTCATTGCAATTGGTTGATTATAATATTTAAATGTAACTTACCTAAACATACCAAATAAAAGAGCACAATTAGCAAACTGCATTAAAAATATCAACTATTGGCTGTCTATAATAAAGTACTTTATATATAAAGCTCTTCAATAAAATCCCGAACATGGAAGAAGATGTAAACACTGGTTAAAAGTAAGGTGTATTGAGCATATTAGTATTATACAATTTTTTTTTCAAAACAAGGAATGTTTTCAGGGATAAAGAAGAATATTACATATTGATAAGGGCAAATTTAGCAACGAGATATAAAATTTTTAAGCCATTTCCCCCTAACTACATAGCTTTACAGTTTATCAAGAAGCGATTGATAGAAATAAGAGAGATTGTTGTTGTTGTTAGTTGCTAAGTCATCTCTGACTCTTTTGCGACCCCATGGACTGTAGCTCATTCGATGGCCATGCGTTTGAGCAAGCTCCAGGAGTTGGTGATGGACAGGGAGGCCTGGCGTGCTATAGTCCATGGGGTTGCAAGCAGTTGGACACATCTGAGTGAGTGAGCTGAACTGGACTGTAGTTTGCCAGGTTTCTCTGTCCAGGGGATTTCCCAAGCAAGAATACTGGAGTGGGTTGCCATTTCCTTCTCCAGAGGATCTTTTAACCCTGAGATTGAACCTTTATCTCCTTCACTGGCAGGGTGATTCTTTACCATGGAGCCAGCAAGGACGCCCAAAAGATAAATAGAAATACTGAAATTAGAAGGCCTGGATAACACTATGCACCAATGTGAGACATATGAAAATTATATAACACACCATCCAAAAACAGAATATATATTCTTTTCCATTTCCATATGACCATATTCTGTACATTAAAATTTATAGCAAGCTTGTATTCTTCTGTGCATATATTAAAACTGAAGTGAGTTCTCAAATCAATGATATAAGTTTTTAGCAGAATAAACTGAAAAGTAAGATCAAATTAAATCCAAAACAATAAAATGATGGTTATAAGAGCAAATTTCAATGACAGTGAAAAGAGAAAGCAATAGAGGCAATCATTGAAATTTAAAAAAAAATGCTTTTTGAAAGAATAACACACTTGATAAACCACTATTCAGAGTTATCAGGAAAAAAAGATACTATCAAAATCATTAATAAAGACAGGAAATATGTACAGACCATACAAGTAATAAAAAGATAAAATATGAATAAAATATTGGAAATGCCCATCAATAGATGAAGGAATAAAGATGTGTTGTGTTACAATGGAGTGCTACTCAGGCAAAAATTTGAATGAAATGTTGTCATTTGCAACATCATGGATGGACCCACAGTGAATTATGTTAAGTGAAGTAAGTCAGGCAGAGAAAGACAAATACCATTTCATTTGCATGTGAAATCTAAATAAAAGCAAATGAATAAGCATAACAAAACAGAATCAAGCATACAAAGAAAAACCAGTGGGTTACTTAGGAGAAGAGTGCAGAGGGATGAGAGAAATAGGTGAGGGAGTTTTAGGGGGACACACTTCAAGTTACAAAATAAATGAGTCAAGGGTATGCAATGCAAAAAAACTATTTTACCCTGGTTATATAATTTATTTTCAAATATAGCTAGTAATATTCTCTTATGATTCCTGTTATTTCTATAAGCTAGTAGCAAAATTTCTTCTTTCCTTCTGAATTTTATTAATTGGAGTATTCTCTGTCTCTTTTTTTGTGGTCAAACTAAATTTTGGTCAATTCTATTTATCTTTACAAAGGAACTGCTTGAACTTTTTTGACAGTCTCTGTATTTTTAAAATTACTTATTTTGTTTATTTATGTTCTTATCTTTATTATTTCTGCTTTCGTTTTACTTAATTAGCTTTTTCTCAAGATTTATAAGGTGAATTTTTAGTTATTTAAAATATCTCTTTCTTTTTAAGGTCTTTTCAGCTACAAACTTTCATACAAGCACAGCTGTAGCTGAATTCCATAAGTTCTCAGATGTTTTCTTTTCATTTTCATCTAGCTCAACACTTTCAGTATTTAACTTTTGTAAATTTCATTTTGAAAAAAAATAGTTTTGAGCCGTATCACTTAATGTTGAGATATTCCCAGATATTCTGCCTTTTCAAATTTATTTTTATTATTTATTTTAGCTAATAATATTGTAGGTGAAGAAAAGCTGGCTTAAAACTGCACATTCAAAAATTGAATATCATGGCATTCAGTCCCATCACTTCCTGGCAAATAGATGGGAAAACAATGGAAACAGTGACAGACTTTATTTTTGGGGGCTCAGAATCAGTGCAAATGGTGACTGTAGCCATGAAATTAAAAGATCCTCCTTGGAAGAAAATCTGTGACCAACCTAGACAACATATTAAAAACCAGAGACATTACTGACACAGGTCTGTATACTCAAAGCCATGGTTTTGTATGTGATCTTGTATGGGTGTGAGAGATGGACTATGAAGAAAGCTGAGTATCATATAATTGATGCTTTTGAACGTCAAAAACTCTGTGCTGTTGGAGAAGACTCTTCAGAGTCTTTTGGACTGCAAGGAAATCAAACCAGTCAATCCAAAGTAAATGAACCCTGAATACTCATTGAAAGCATCAATTCTTTGGCATTCAGCTTTCTTTATGGTCCAACTCTCACATCCATACATGACTACTGGAAAAATCACTGACTAGATGGCCTGGATTCCATGATTTTAGTTTTTTGAATGTTGAGTTTTAAACCAGCTTTTTCACTCTCCTCTTCCACTTTCATCACGAGGTTCTTGAATTCTTCACTTTCTGCCATAAGGGTGGTGTCACCTGCATATCTCAGGTTATTGATATTTTTCCTGGCAATTTTGATTCCAGTTTGTGCTTCATCTAGCCCAGTGTTTCTCATGATGTACTCTGCATATAAGTTAAATAAGCAGGGTGACGATATACAGCCCTGACGTACTCCTTTTCCTATTTGGAACCAGTCTGTCGTTCCATGTCCACTTCTAACTGTTGCTTCCTGACCTGTATACATATTTCTCAACAGGCAGGTCAGGTGGTCTGGTATTCCCATCCCTTTCAGTATTTTCCACAGTTTGTTGTGATCCACACAGCTGAAGGCTTTGGTGTGGTCAATAAAGCAGAATAGATGTTTTTCTGGATCTCTTTTGCTTTGTTGATGATCCAACAGATGCTGGCAATTTGATCTCTGGTTCCTCTTTCTTTTCTAAATCCAGCTTGAACATCTGGAAGTTCTTGATTCACATACTACTGAAGCCTCACTTGGAGAATTTTGAGTACTACTTTGCTTGCATGTGAGATGAGTGCAATTGTGTGGTAGTTTGAACATTCTTTGTCGTATTGGGCATAGTTGCCTTACAATGTTGTTCAAGTTCAGTTTCTTTTTTGATTTCCTGCCAGTTGTTTTATTCATTATTGAAAATAATTTATTGATGTCCTTAGCTAATATTATCAAATTTTTCTTAGCTCCCTTTAATTCTAATAGTTTTGCTATTTTTTTTATTACTATGTCTTTTTATTGCTATGTTCTATTTGGTGAGACATTATTCTCCTACTTCCATACTGTGGACATGCTTTCCTTTAGCTCTCTAACCATGTATATAACAGTTGATTTAAATCTTTATCTCAACAACTTTACCATCTGGTCTTTCTGAAGAGCAGTTTCTATCAATTGCTTTTTTGCCTGTCTATTGTTCATGCTTTATTTCTTTAAGTTTCTCTTGAATTTTTGTTGCTAAACAGAATATTAAAAATAATATGTAGTGACTCTGGAAATGAGCTCTTTCTTGTGCTCATGGTTTGCATTTGTTTGTTGCTACTATTACTATTTATTTGTTTAGAGACTTTACTAGAAAACTTCCATAAAGTGTGTTATTTCTCAGTGTGATCTCTGCAGTCTACTCAGTTAGCACAGTCAGTACTAAACAGAAATTTTCTTAAAATTTTTGACTCAATAAACCTCCCGTCTTTTGAGGGGATGGTGGTAGAGGGGTGCTGTGTATGTGCAGGGACATATATTCATTGTTCCAGCAGGCATTTTACAACTCTGACTTCCACATCACATTCTGCGTGTTCATAGTCTTAAACTCAGCCAAAGGTGAGTAATGAGGCTTTTCTCAAGTCCATCCTGGGCGTTTGCACAAGCCTGAATATTTTTATGGTCTTACGAATCAAGGAATATTATAAATATATTCCAAGTTTTCTACAAACATCTTATTTTCCTATACTTATGATTGTTGGCCAGCCTTTTCTTTTTGGCCAGCCTTTTCTTAGCCCCAGATGATCTCACTGCTTCAGACAGTTGTGATTTTGAACAGTTGTCTCTGATTGTTTTTGAAAAGTAACAGGGAAATAGAGTTTTGTTTTGTTTTTTTTCCACAGAGGTAACTCTAGATCAAATCAAATAAACACAGGTTCTGAAAACAAAGCTTTTCATGGAGCTGTCAGATCAGTCATATAATGACAATCTGGAAATGCAAATTTATATGAATTTCAAACCCATTTATCCTTTCCTTTAGCTGTCAGGTTGTTCTGTTCTCATAGTTATGAATGTTGAAAAGTATTAATTTTCAAGGCTACCATGGATCTGGAGAGGAGGAAATGTTAATCTTACAAATTTATAATTGTTCTTAGAGCAAGTAAGCCATTTTTCTTAACAAATCATTCTTAATCTATGACAATTTTAGTTAGTTTGTAGGTTTCTTAAAAAGTTAATGTCAAAAACTGTTGTTTATGCTTTTATTTTTATGCTGCAGCAATTTTAAAGAATATATCCTCACTGTCTTGGAAGTGTTTATGCTCAAATAATTTTTAAATAATTTGAAAAAACATTAGTGGAGGCTGTCTGGCCTTTTAAAATTGTGCTGAATGAATTGGATATCTATATGCATTAAAATTGACCTGTAATTAAATCAAACATCACTTAGATTTATTTCACCAAATATAGATGCACTCAGTACATAAATAATTTTGTTATTTGTGAAAATGGTAAATTTTACCTACTGAAACACAAAAGCTATGAACTTTCTTCTTCAAAGCAAAGTATTATCAAAAGTAGTAACTAAGCTGTTGTTAATCAATGAAGGCCTTTCATCCTTGAAGCACCTTGATATGTGTATTGCATGCATTAATTTAATATTAAAATATTCTAATTATATAGACAACACTAGCTTCCTCACTTTATAAAGTGAGTTTGGAAATGATATGCAAATAGTCAAGTTCACACAGCTAATCAGCTACTTTAGTTTAAAATAAAATATCTCATCTTATATCAAGGTTTATTCACTGAAATGGTGTATGTTTCCTCACTAAAATTAATAGCAACATATGTGTTCCCAGATTTCACATGTTTGGACAGTTCTTCTAATTGTTATTACTTTTCTAAGTGAGATTTGATCAAGAATGTATGCATTATCTACTAAGATAGGAATATTCAGCTTTTTTAATTTCTAGAAGTACTTTCTAACCCTATAATTAGATTCTATTTTTCTGTAAAACAAATTGAGACAACTTTTAATCTAGAGGATAGTACTAGAAACTTGAATGTGTTATTCGAGGAAACTGAGGATATTAGAGAATTCCATCATTTGCTTGCAAAACATACAAACTTACAGCCTTCTTTTTTAAAGAAAATGATTTTGAATATATGTCCAAAATTTCAAAACAGCACATATGAAAAGGTTACCTAACTGAGTTTTCATTGCTGCCTTTGGATAGAATCTAATAACTGAACTCATTAAATTGGAAGTGGAATATATGAAGCAAAGATGTTAGAAATAGGAAAGTATGAGATTTCCTTAGGCCTGATTAGTAGCATGCAATGAATAGGATCAACCTTTTCATCCTTTTCATTTTATGATGGAAAATAAATGTCAACATTAATTGACTAGCTCAGTATCATTTTTATTAATCAGGGTCTTATACTGATTATGCTTCTGAAGTGTTCATTTTCTTTAAATCATAACTTTTGTCTTTTAACCTCTATCTACTCATTTATTGTCATTATGAGCTCAAGAAATCAATAGGTGACATCTAATGGGAGATTATAACATTTTGACTTCACATACAGATCATTAAATTGGCTAACAAGTTTGCTGCATTTTTATGAAGGGGTCAGTTTTAAGGTCATTTGTCTTTTTTAATGTGAAAATCAAATGGAATCTGCCTTTATATAAGTGAGGAAATAGCACAGATAAGCACACTTAATTACAGATTTGTGTCTTTTTTGTAGTTACCATTTCTTTTATGTTGTTGCCTGATATTTCAATTCCATGGAACTTTTATTTTCGAATTCCTTGATGCAGTATATTTTGTAACATTTTGTTCTTGTTATGCATGATGCCTGATATAATTTATTATTTTTCTCATCAAATCAAATTAATTTTACATTTGCATCCTACCTCTTTGAATATTTTAATGACCCCGGTTCTGATTAGCTTTTGCACCTGATTTAAATAAGCTAAAATGTTTAATTCAGCTTTTGTACCCTCAGGACAAAAGGGTACTCTGTCTAGGTTACGTATGTCTGCTAAGGATAAAGGCAAAGTGCTGGAAAATTATACTTAATTGATAAATAGGAACTGGTTTAATAAATTCATATTTTAGTGTAATTACAGATATTTGATATTTTTATTATATACTTCTTAAGATTTCAAACATGAGGAAACTTTCATGTGTAATCCATAATTGAATAGAATAAAAATAGCTATTCTCAAGATTGCTGGGAGAAATATCAATAGTCCCAGATATGCAGATGATACCATTCTAAGGGCAAAAAGTGAAGAGAAACTAAATAATTTCTTGATGAAGGTGGAAAAAAGAAGAGTGAAAATGCTGGCTTGAAACTCAACATTAAAAAAAAAAAAAAACAACAAACACTAAGATTATGGCATCCAGTCCCACCTCTACATGGTAAATAGAAGGGGAGAAACTGGTGGATTTTATTTTCCTGGGCTTCCAAGTCACTGCAGACAATGACTACAGCCATAAAATTAAAAGATGCTTGCTCCTTGGAAGGAAAGTTATGACAAATGTAGACAGTGTGTTAAAGAGCAATTAATTCACTGACAAAAGTCCATATAGTCAAAGCTCTGCTTATTCCAGGAGTCATATATAGATCTGAGAGCTGGACCATAAAGAAGGCTGAGCACTAAAGATTTGATGCTTTCAAATTGTGGTGCTGGAGAAGACTCTTGAGAGTTTCTTGGACTGCAAGGATATCAGGAAGTCAGCTCTGAATATTCATTGAAAGAACTGATGCTGAAGCTCCAGTACATTGACCATGTGATACAAAAAGCTGACTCATTGGAAAAGACCCTGATGCTGGAAAAGACTGAAGGTAGGAGGAGAAGGGGGCAACAGAGGATGAGATGGTTGGATGGCATCACTGACTCAGTGGACATGAGTTTGAGTAAGCTCTGGGAGTTGGTGATGGACAGGGAGGCCTGGCGTGCTGCAGTCCATAGGGCTGAAAAATCTGGACATGACAGTGACTAAACAACTGCTATTTTTATAATGTCTTGTGGAAGAATGGGTGATAATAATAATTATTTTTTCATTCAGGAGTAAGATGTTTAGCAAGTCTAGAATGGTTTAATTTACCATAACTTGAAATTTTTTTGAGCTTCCCTGTTGGCTCAGACAGTATAGAATCTACGTGCAATATGGGAGACTGGGGTTTGCAAATCTTTTTTATAGGCTCTTTAATATTACAACAGAAAAAGTATGGTTCATATTGAATGCTAAAGCTTATTGGTAATTTGTGTCTGCGTAGACTGTGGTGCTGAGGAAAGTTCTTACATCTTATCTAAGTTTAATGGGCCATATATTAATTAATATTTTGAGCACAGAGTAAGCAAAATCCAGTTCATGTATTATTAAATATTTGGGGACCATATTCTCAGATAAATTGCATCATATGATTACACTAGATAGCAACATCCAAATAGACAAATTATGTTTAAAAAATAATTCACACATAAAAGCAGTGATAATCCCTTTCCTATTTGATACACACAAATTACTTGATAGACTGCTACGTTGACAGGCCCTATAATACCACATAGACACATTTTTGCATTTGAAGAAATGTCAGATCCCCTGACTGAAAATAAGCCTGATAGATATGATCCTTTCTTTTTCTCCATAGAGAACTGCATTTAAACTATTAAACCTCATCCATCTTTTGTTTCTATAACAAGTGGAATGCATAAAAGGAGACAACTTACCTGACAACTGGGTTAAGAGAAGCAGTGATCTGCACACAGATGCCCTCCTTGTGGATTTTTCAGATGTGATAATTCATCAAATCACATGTCATTTACCTATGAAAATATAATTAATTTCATAAAGACACTCTAACCTAGTAGTCTAAGGGAAAAGTATCTACTCTGCTATGATTCATTCCAAAGGGCTTAAAGTCAATTACACATATAAATCACTTAAAATAAATTCTACTGAATCTAAAACCTTGTAGATATCTGTTTCTAGGAATATGTCCCACTACAATTGCTGTACATTTTTATTTACTGATTTCACAAAAACTCCTGACTAAGAGACTGTAACTGAGAGGCAATTATAAAATCACATGTTAGGTCCTACTCCAAGTGTTCCAGTTAAAAAAATCAGGTAATATGATTTATTATTATTATTTTTTATTGTAGTGGGTTTTGTCATACATTGAAATGAATCAGCCACGGATTTACATGTGTTCCCCATCCCGATCCCCCTCCCACCTCCCTCTCCACCCGATCCCTCTGGGTCTTCCCAGTGCACCAGGCCCGAGCGCTTGTCTCATGCATCCAGCCTGGGCTGGTGATCTGTTCCACCCTAGATAATATACATGTTTCGATGCTGTTCTCTTGAAACATCCCACCCTTGCCTTCTCCCACAGAGTCCAAAAGACTTCTATACATCTGTGTCTCTTTTTCTGTTTTGCATATAGGGTTATCACTAACATCTTTCTAAATTCCATATATATGTGTTAGTATATTGTAATGGTCTTTATCTTTCTGGCTTACATACAGATGGCTAAAAAACACATGAAAAGATGCTCAACATCACTCATTATCAGAGAAATGCAAATCAAAACCACAATGAGGTACCATTACACGCCAGTCAGGATGGCTGCTATCCAAAAGTCTATAAGCAATAAATGCTGGAGAGGGTGTGGAGAAAAGGGAACCCTCTTACACTGTTGGTGGGAATGCAAACTAGTACAGCCACTATGGAAAACAGTGTGGAGATTTCTTAAAAAACTGGAAATAGAACTGCCATATGACCCAGCAATCCCACTTCTGGGCATACACACCAAGGAAACCAGATCTGAAAGAGACACATGCACCCCAATGTTCATCGCAGCACTGTTTATCATAGCCAGGACATGGAAGCAACCTAGATGCCCATCAGCAGATAAATGGATAAGGAAGCTGTGGTACATATACACTATGGAATATTACTGAGCCATTAAAAAGAATTCATTTGAATCAGTTGTAATGAGATGGATGAAACTGGAGCCCATTATACAGAGTGAAAATTCAGGTAATATAATTTAATATCACCACTAGGCTTTCTTCCCCATGTTACTACAACCAAAGAATACAGGTGGCTAGTTAAAGATTTTCTTTCCTATAAAATCTTAATTGTACACTACTGCCAAATTCCCTTTTAGAAAAATGTCTCAGAGAACAAGGAGAATAAAGTTATATTCTCTATGAGGATTGCTGTTTACTAAACCAGTTAATATATTACTTTTCTCTGCAAATTTAAGGAAGCAAATGGGTTAGGTGTTCCATGATGTTATTCATTCAGACTACTTGCTTTATCTCATTACTGCACAGGTGTTCTTTCATATCAATCTTCCATTTCCTTTATATTGCTTTCCAGTCTCTGGGGGAAAGAAACACCCTACTTAAGGAGGCTAGTAGAAGCTAACAGATCAAGGGAATACAGATAGAAGGTGAGAGGAAAAAAGGAAAACAACTTTTGTAAGACCAGGGGATTAGATACAGTTGGTAATTAATTGCATGACAAAATAATTTTTGAGATGCTTAAAATAGAATTGGAAAAGAGAAAATGTCACTACAATGAATGAATCTTTAATTTAAAAAGACATGTATCTCATGTTTCTCAAGAGATTTCTCCTACATATAAATTCATATGCTTTACAAATATACTGTTTATTTCATTCAATTTTTTCATTCTTTTGAGGTACATAGATGGTAGCAATTATAACAAGTGACTCCTCTATAGCACTGTTCATTGGTAGTTAATCAAGTGAGTATCCTCATTGTGTTACTGTTGATTTAGCCAATTATTTTATTAGGTTATAAATAATAAAAATATGGCAAACCTTTATATAAATAAAGTTGTGATTATCATAAAATTATTTCGTGTAACATATAAAATACAGTTGGTGTAACATCATCCTATACATGTGCTTTGGCTTTGGCACAATTCAATCTGAATGATATACATCATTCACCCACTGTTCAACTGCCTTTCCCTACTCCTACCACGTGGTGCTAGTGGTAAAGAACCCACCTGTCAAGGCAAGAGATGTAAGAGACTGGGGCTCTATCCCTCGGATGGGAAGATCCCTTGGAGAAGGGCACGGCAACTCCTTCCAGTATTCTTGCCTGGAGAATCCCACGGACAGAGGAGTCTGGCAGCCTACACTCCATGTGGTCAAAGAGCCAGACTCAGCTGAAGCAACTTGGCACCCACACACACACCACGTCTCTAAGCTGTGTCTCTCACTTTTGCAAAAGTTACAGTCAAAAAATAAACTGAGATGGGAAGACGGATCAACATGGGAGAATATGATGAGCCTGAACTCACTCCTCCTTAGAGACCCATCAAATTACAACTTCAGATAGAACAGGCATTGCTGAGAACCATATGCAGACCAGCAGAACAGTTCTTACACAAACGAGGTGGTAAAGACAGAGCCATTAGAGGTCTGGTAGAAGGAATAAGGAACGCAATCAGGACCCAAACCACTAGGAGGGCAAGTCAGAGGGGGAAGAAATCCACAGGCTCAATGGTTCTCCCTGGAGAGTGGGGGATTCCAGCCACAGATTAAGCACCTCAGCACTGGGTTCAACAGCAAAATGTCAGTCCCTTAGGTTGGTTAGAAGACCAGTAGGGTCTGTCAGAGGGCTGGAAGAGACTGCACCGCCACTCTTGGGGAGAGCATGCACAGATTTGCTCGCGTAGAGTCCCAGCAAAGACGGGGCCAACTGAACACTGCCCGATGCTCTGCAGGGCCCACCCCAGCATGCCCCTCGGCCTGCGCGGGCTTCCTGCTTCAGCACTTCCGGTTCCGCCTCTGCTTTTCACTAAAGCGGAAGCCACCGTTGCCCACAGGTGTGCGCATACACGGAGCGAACTAAGCCGGCGTGGGCCCTGACCCTGCCTCCAGCTGGGAAGAGACTGGCATTGTTAGGTGTGCTTCTTCACTCTTAGGAAGCAACAGACACAGCTCCGCGTTCTACCACTTGGCTTTTACTCAGCTCCTAACTAAGGCCCACTCACCACAGGAAAAGTGGAACCAGCTCAGAACTGTAGTCCCAAAGCCTGGGGCCCTGGCCACACCCTCCCCTAAGGCAAAAATGGCTGTTGTACCAGGGGGAAGTCAAATCCCCTCAGGACCCATGCGCCAGGACCCCAGTCCTGAGTCACTGCCAGGGCAGGGACTGACAGAAAGCCTGAGACTCCCTCCTCACACCTCAGCGGTCAGCAGAGCACCGGAAGGAAGGCTCAGCCCGACACGTGAACAGACCCCAAAGGAAGGCTCAGCCCGACATGTGAACAGACCCCCAAGGAAGGCTCAGCCCGACATGTGAACAGACCCCTAAGGAAGACTCAGCCCAACATGTGAACAGACCCCAAAGGAAGGCTCAACCCCACACATGAACAGACCCCCAAGAAAGACTCAGCCCAATATGGGAACAGATCCCCAAGGAAGACTCAGCCTGACATATGAACAGATCCCCAAGGAAGACTCAGCCCGACATGTGAACAGACCACAAAGGAAGGCTCAGCCCGACATATGAACAGACCCCAAAGGAAGACTCATTCTGACATGTGAACAGACCCCCAAAGGAAGGCTCAGTCCCACACGTGAACAGAGCCCAAAGGACAGCTCATTCTGACATGTGAACAGACCCCAAAGGAAGGCTCAGCCTGACAAGTGAACAGACCCCCAAGGAAGACTCAGCCTGACATGTGAACAGA
>CM035278.1:74609320-74655532 GCA_020226075.1 Hydropotes inermis | reverse complement strand
GGCTCAGCCCCACACATGAACAGAGCCCAAAGGAAAACTCAGCCTGACATGTGAACAGACCCCTAAAGAAGACTCAGTCAGACACACAAACAGACTGCACAGTGATGCTCCCTCCCAAGGACATGCCTTCAGGATCTAGATAGGTAACACTTTCACCTAATCTTTTTGCATCCCTCATCTCTGGCTGATTAATTTGTATATTTTCTAGCTTTTTTTTTTTTTTTTTTTTTGCTGAAGTTCTCAGTATGTTTGTCTTTTCTTTCTCAAATTGAGCTAACATTATTATTACTATTGCTTGAACTATTTATCAGGTAAATTATGGAATGTCTGATGTTGAAGCTGAAACTGCAATGCTTTGGCCATCTGATGTGAAGAACTGATTCACTGGAAAAGACCCTAATGCTGGGAAAGTTTGAAGACAGGAGGAGAAGGGGACAACAGAGGATGAGATGGTTGGATGGCATCACCAACTCAGTTGACATGGGTTCGGGTAGACTCCGGGATTTGGCAATGGACAGGGAGGCCTGGTGTGCTGCAGTCCATGGGGTCACAGAGAGTAGGACACAACTGAGTGACTTTCAGCTTCACATTCACTTTCATATATAATAGAAAGGAATACAAGCATAATACTACAGAAAATTGTTAAATCACAGTGAAGAGACTAAAATAAGAAAAGAACAGAGAAGAATTACACAAACAACCAGAAAGGAGTAACAAAATGTTAAGTACAAACATCAATAATCACTCTAAATATCAACGGACTAAATGCTCCAATCAAAAATATCAGATAGCAATTAGGTTAAAAATTGATGTGCTGTCTACAGAAGATTTACCTCAGAGATAAAAAATGCATGCATGCAGACTGAAAGATATTCCTTTCAAACAGAAATGACAAGCAAGCAAGGTTAGCAGTATTGACATAGGAAAGTAGACTTGATGGAATCTAGAAGGATGGTGCTGATGAACTTATTTGCAGGGCAGCAAAGGAGACAGGACATAAAGGACAGACTTGTGGACACAGTGGGGGAGGAAGAGGGTGGGGCACATTGAGAGAGTAGCATCTGCACACACACATCACCATATGTAAAATAGATAGCCATTGTGAATTTGCTGGATGACTCAAGGGGCTCAAACCTGGTGTTTAATGTGAGCTGGGGTAGGTGGTGGGAGGGAAGTTCAAGAAGAAGGGGACATATGTATACCAATGGATGATTTGTGTTGATGTATGGCAGACACTGACACAATATTGTAAAGCAATTATCCTCCAATTAAAGATAAACATTTTTTAAACAAAATCAGCCTATAATAAAGCACAAAAAGAGCATTATATAATAATAAAGGCGCTAATCCAAAAATATGTAAAATTTTTAAACATAAGTGCACCTAATTTGAGGAGCACATATTATGTAAAACGTGTGTTAAAAATGTAAATGGAGAAATTAATGGCAATACAATAATAAGGGATTTTAAGACTGCACTTACATTAATAAATAGATCAATCAGACAGGGAATCAATAAGAAAACAGTCTCCTTAAGTGACGTATTAGACTGAATGGACTTAACAGATATGTATAGGACATTCTTTCCAAAACCTGCAGAATATATATTCAAGTGTTTATGAATCTTTTTCCAGAACAGATCACAAGCTCAGTTCAGTTCAGTCACACAGTTGTGTCAAACTCTTCAAGACCCCATGGACTGCAGCAAATCAGGCTTCCCTGTCCATTATCAACTCCCAGAGCTTACTCAAATCCATGTCCATGGAGTCGATGATGCCATCCAACCATCTCATCCTCTGTTATCCACTTCTCCTCATGCCTTTAATCTTTCCCAGCATCAGGGTCTCTTCAAATGAGTCAGCTTTTTGCATCAGGTGTCCAAAGTACTGGAGTTTCAGCTTCAGCATCAGTCCTTCCAATGAACATTCAGGACTGATCTCCTTTAGGATGGGCTGGTTGGACCTCCTTCCAGTCCAAGGGATTCTCAAGAGTCTTCCAACACCACAGTTCAAAAGCATCAATTCTTCGGTACTCAGCTTTCTTTATGATCCAACTCTCACATACATACCTGACTCCTGGAAAAAACAAAGCTTTGACTAGATGGACCATTGTTGGCAAAGTAATGTCTATGTTTATTAATAAGCTGTCTAGGTTTATCATAACTTTTCTTCCAACAACTAAGCATCTTTTGATTTCATGGCTGCAATCACCATCTGCAGTGATTTTGAAGCCCAGAAAAATAAAGTCTGACACTGCTTCCACTGTTTCCCCATCTATTTCCCATGAAGTGATGGGACCAGATGCTATAATCTTAGTTTCCTGTATGTTGAGCTTTAAGCCAACTTTCTCACTCTCCTCTTTCACTTTCATCAAGAGGCTCTTCAGTTTCTCTTCACTTTCTGCCATAATATTGGTGTCGTCTACATATCTGAGGTTATTGATATTTCTCTTGGCAATCTTGATTCAATCCCAGGGTGTATCCAGCCCAGATTTTCTCATGATACACTCTGCATATAAGTTAAATAAGCAGGGTGACAATACACAGCCTTGATGTACTCCTTTCCTGATTGGAACCAGTATGTTCCATGTCCAGTTCTAACTGTTGCTTCCTGACCTGCATACATATTTCTCAAGAGACAGGTCAAGTGGTCTGGTATTCCCATCTCTTTAAGAATTTTCCGTTTTTTTTTGTGATCCACACAGTCAAAGCTTTTGGCATAGTCAATAAAGCAGAAATGTATGTTTTTTTTGGAACTCTCTTGCTTTTTCAGTGATCTAACAGATATTGGCAATTTGATCTCAGATTCCTCTGCCTTTTCTAAATCCAGCTTGAACATCTGGATGTTCACAGTTCACGTACTGTTGAATCCTGGCTTGGAGAATTTTGCACATTACTAGCATTCAAAAGTTAACTGTAGTGTTCCCTATTTTCTAATACTTTATTTTAATATTATGAAATGCTATTATCTTAAATAATTTTTAACATCATTTTGTCTCTCTGGATTGGTATACAGATTCCATTCTCTGTCTCTTTACTTTTCTGGTTTTCAGTCTACCTATGTTTATCTTTCAAACACTAGGTAAAAGGCATAGTATTTTTTTTTTTTTTTGCAGAAATATGTCATTTATGGAATATTTTTGTTTCTTCTGCCATGAATACTATTATCCCCTTCTACATAGATCCTTGGATGACTGCTTTCCTTTGGTCATATCCCAAATTTGGTAACTTTTCTACAAGATGACTGATTCTTTTTCTTAGATCCTCTGTTATATCTACCTTTTGTTAGATCATTGAATTACAACTTCCTTCCTCCTTTCTATTCATTCCTTACATTGTAACATCCTTGTGGTAGTGATTTCTATGTTAATATTGAATTGATATGGTTCAATCTACATTGTGGAAATCAGGTTTTGATATCCTCTTCTCAAGAGCCTCAAAAACATAAAATTATTCTGCAAGATTTTTTGGTAGGTATTGACTATACTACAGTTACAGGTATAAAAACTAAAGGTCTGCTAAATAAAATAGGAGATTAATTTTTTACCCTAATGATATTTTAGATGGATTTGAGTCCCTCGGAATAAGCAAGCTTGAATAACAATGTTGACTAGAAAGAGACAAAGGTAAAAATTCTACAAGATCATTTCATTTAAATGGTGTTTGATGATGCAATGAGCTAAAATATAAACCTGTGAAGCTACCATAGAGCTTTTATTTGCAATATTACTACTTTCATTTTTTTTTCAATTCTGTCAGGACACTTCAAACAGAATAATAATTAAACAAGTGATTGAAATGGATTGACATGCTTTATTAATGTTTTATGTGTGAAATGTGAAAACCAGTCAAGATTAACTCATCTGACTTAAAGTGTCATCTTTTTTCCCCTACAAAATAGTTCCTTGAAGTCTGTGTTTAAAGCATTGTCTTTATAATCATTGACTGAAAAATTCAGAACATCTCATTATTATTTTTAATATAATAGTTTTTTTATATTCAAAAGAGCTTCTATTGTTAGAGAAAAAGAAAGATAACAGAGTTCACATAATAGCAGTTTCTTCAATCTGAATCTTGTCATATATTTTTCAATAAAACCACCCAGAACAACATGGATAATAGATAATATCATTCACACTCTAGGTCTAATCAGTAAAACGGAAACTATTGCAAGTTTTGAATTAACTATGAGTAGGAAGTGAAGGGAAAGTTGCACAGTCACTTCCAACTCTTTGTGACGCCATGACTACACAGTCCATGGAATTCTCCAGGCCAGAATACTGGAGTGGGGAGCCTTTCCCTTCTCCAGATCTTCCCAGCCCAGGGATCAAACCCAGGTCTCCTGTATTGCAGGTGGATTCTTTACCAGCCGAGCCATAAGGGAAGTCCATGAGTAGGAAAGCAAATCTAAATCCAGTCGCTTCAGTCGTGTCCGACTCTGTGCGACCCTCTGGACAGCAGCCCACCAGGCTCCTCTGTCTACAGGATTCTCTAGGCAAGAATCCTGGAGTGGGTTGCCATTTCCTTCTCCAAAATTCAGCAGAGCCAACTTCAATAACCAGATAATGGACTGAGGCTACATATTGTTTTCATCAATTGTAAAGAGAAGGTTAAAATTCTAGATGACAATGGGGGAAGAATACCATTCTCTGGGAAAGTGGGGCAATTTGCAAAATGGAGAAGATCATTGGAGTCTACATAGGAAAGAGAAAGAAGAAAAAAAGAGAGAGAGAGAGAGAGAGACAAGAAAATTAAAGAGGCATATGATGACACACCACAGCCAAGTAAGAATAATATTGATTACAGTAACAAAACAGAGAAAATTTCAACTAAGAACTAGTAATTAAGCAAGCTGCTCAAACTCAACACTTGCCTGAATGCAATTGTTATTGAAAGTCCAGGAAATATAAAATGTTTTGAAATAAAAGCAGATAGTAACTATACAATGACTGTCTATGGGTAAAACAGAAAAAGAAAATTGAAACATTTCAAATGGCAAAATTATTTCATAACCAAATACATAGTAGATGAAAGTTGTATACAGTGTCTTAATATTATCAAATATCATTTAAAAACAGTGAAAGTTATTAAAATGAAATCTTGTAAAATTGGAAGTGCAAATGAGCAAAATGAACAAAATTTGATTTTTAAAAAAGTAAGCTTTAAATTGAAGAAACTGACAGACTCTGCATTAACCAAATTATCAATTACCAGCAATAACCAAAATTACCAGCAATCACCAGCAATAAGCCATGGTAATATGTACCTCTTCATGTAGTGTGATGAAAAGGGCACTTCAGTTGTTTGGTCTTGTTCTAAAAAATCTATATCACCAGCCTAATTATGAGACTATATCAAGCACAACCAAAGTGAAAGGTATTTTTCAAAATATCTGACTAATATTTTTCAAAAACATTAAGGTTGATGGGTATGTAAAATGGTATAACCTCTTTGGAAAATGATATGAAAGTCACTATAATATATAAAAAACAAAAGTGCCATTTAATCTATCCATCTCACTTCTGAATATTTGTCCAAAATAATCAAAATCAGGTTCTTAAAGAATTATCTTCACTCCGATGTACATTAAAATGTTATGCTGCTGCTGCTAAGTCACTTCAGTCATGTCTGATTCTGTGTGGCCTCGTAGACGACAGCCCACCAGGCTCCCCCGTCCCTGGGATTCTCCAGGCAAGAACACTGGAGTGGTTTGCCATTTCCTTCTCCAATGCATGAAAGTGAAAAGTGAAAGTGAAGTCACTCAGTTGTGTCCAACTCTTAGCGACCCCATGGACTGCAGCGCACCAGGCTCCTCCATCCATGGGATTTTCCAGGCAAGAGTACTGGAGTGGGATCCCATCTCCTTCTCTGAAAATATTATTCAGTAGAGCCAAAACATAGAAACAACCCAAATGTCCATTTACAGATGAAGTAATAGATGAAACACAGAATACATATACAGTGAAATATGACTTAGTTTTTACAAAGAAGGCAATCCTTCATTTTATGACAGTGTAGGTGAATCTGGAGAACATTAGGTAAGTGAAATAACCTAGTCATAGAATGGCAAATACTGAATGATTCCACCTACATCAGGTAGAAAGAGTCAGACTCTTAGAAACAGAGATGGAAAAGACTCAAATGAAAAGTGTAATTAAAATTTTGGGGGAAGAGCATGCAATAACTAAGAAAATAAAAATACAATAAAGAAATATCAGAGAGAAAGGGAATAAAGTAGAAGTCGGGAGAATAAACTCAACCCCTTAATACTAGAGTCCTAGAAGGTAAATAGCTGACTTTATAACATTAAAATGTATCTAGGACTAAAAGAAAACCTAATTTACTTATTAAAAAGGCACTATCTGAGAGATATATTAATAAATTATTATCACTAAAGGGAATAATTCATAGAGCTGCTGTTGAAAAGACTAAATAATTTGCAATGGAAAGAAAAATCAAGCAAGCAAGATACCTTTCAAAAGCAACAAGACAAGATAATATGTATGTATTTTAAGAAAACACAGGAAATAATGTAAGGTTTTGTGTCTAAGCTTCCGTTCATATACTAAGGTATAGAAAATCACATGAAAAATATCTATACTTCAGGTAATTCTGCATTTAAGCATCTTTCCTGAGCGGTCCGAGAGAGGATAAGTTTCATCAGTCAGTGCTTTGGGAAATTTCAACAAATAGGTTGATTGTAATATTTTTATTAAAAATCAGAATAAAATAAATTTTGAGACAATAGAAATACAAATATGTAAATTTTTATGTTCCTTTATGCACTGTTGATTGGAATGTATAATGGAAAAATCACTTTGGAATATAGTGTGATAGTTATTTTTCTTTTTTTCAACTTTATCTGTGCATAATTGACAAAATTGTGATAATGAAGTGTACAATGTGCCAGTTTATGCAAAATGGGTAAGTTTCAGAAGTCACTGTACAGCAGAATTTCTATAGCTAGCAGTACTGTATTATATATTTAAAATTTGTTTAAAAAAGTAAATCTCATGTAAAATGTTCTTTCAGTTCAGTTCAGTCACTCAGTCATGTCCAACTCTTTGCGACCCCATAAACTGCAGCACACCAGGCTTCCCTGTCAACACATCCATTGAGTCGGTAATACCATCCAACCGTCTCATCCTCTGTTGTCCCTTTCTCCTCCTGCCCTCAATCTTTCCCATCATCAGGGTCTTTTCAAATGAGTCAGCTTTTTACATCAGGTAGCCAAAGTATTGGAGTTTCAGCTTCAGCATCAGTCCTTCCAATGGACATTCAGGACTGATTTCCTTTAGGATGGACTGGTTGGATCTCCTTGCAGTCCAGGGGACTCTCAAGAGTCTTCCAACACCACAGTTCAATACCATCAAATTTTTTTTTTTTTCAAAATGTTCTTACCGTTGAAAAAATAATGAAAGGAGACACAAGGAAACTTGTATGTGTATAATGTGAAAGGATTCCCTGTGCTGAGTTGTACCAGTTGCTTCACTTATATATCTTTATGGATGTGTGTGTGAGAGAGAACGTTTTGAGTTTTACTCTTTTAGCAAATTGCAGCCAGACAATTTAGTGTTATACACTATAGTAACCATGTCCGACATTAGATCCTCAGCCCTTATTTATCTCACAACTGAAATTGTGTGCACTTTTACCAGCTTCTATTTGCCCCATCCACCATCCTCTGGCAATCATTTTTCTAGTTGCTTCCACTTTCTATGTGTTTCTATGAGCTATCTGCTTTTTATTTTTAGATTTCACATACAAGTGATGCCATTTCATGTTTTTGTTCTTGGGTTTGTTTCATTTAGCATGATGATCTTCAGTTTCATATGCATTGTTGCAAGTAATAGGCTTTTATTCTTTCTTAGGAATGGACAATATTTCATTGTGCTTATATACCATATCTTCCCTATTTATCTGTAGATAAACCCAGCTCTTTTCCATATCTTGGCTGGTATGTGTAATCCTGCAATGAACAGGGGAGCACAGATATATATATTCAATGTAATGATATTGTTCCCCTTGGATATATATGCTCAGAAGTGGAACTGCTGAATTGTATTTTTAATTTCTTGCAGAACCTCTATAATGTTTTCCATAAAGACTGGATCAGCTTAAATTCCCACCAACAATATACAAGTGTGCTCTTTTCCCTCCATTCTTGTCAGCACTTGTTATCTTTTTTTTTTTTAATAAAAACCACCCTAATAGGTGCCAAAAGATATCTCTTTGTCATTTTGATATACATTTCCCAGATGCTTAGTGATGCTCAACATAGTTTTGCATACCCTTGACCAATTGGATGTCTGTGGATAAATGTCAATTAGTGCCCTTCACTTACTTTTAATTGTTTTTTTTTTTTTTTTGTCATTCATTTGTTTTATGAGTTTCTTGTGTATTTTGGATATAAACCACTTGTCAAATATGTTTTTTTTTTTGCAAATATTTCCTCCTAGTCCTTAGATTGTGTTTTATTTTTACTAAAGATTCCCTTTGCTGTGTAGTGTGAGACTTGCTTATTTTTTATTTTATTGTCTTTGCTAAGGTATTAAAACTGCCAAAATACTGGTGAGACCGATGTCCAGGAGATTATGCCCTATGTTTCCATCTAGGAGCTTTATGTTTTCAGCTTTTATGTTCAAATCTTTAAACAGTCTTGAGTTGACTTTTGTCTGTGGTGAATGATAGGAGTGTGGTTTCATTCTTGATTATGTGGCCATCCAAATTTCCCCACATCATTTGTTTAAGAGACTATCCTTTCCCCATTGTATGTTCTCAGGTCCTTCGTTGAAAAATATTTGACCATGTGTGTGGGTTTATTTCTGCGCTTTTAATTTATATTTATCTAATTTATACGTAATCATTCTGCTTTTATGTATTTACCTGAGAGAAATGAAAGCATAAGTGTATACAAAACCAACATATGAGTGTTCATGTCAGTTTTCAATATTCAAAATCTGGACACCACCTGAACGTTTGCACCTGTGTGCTCAGTGGCCTGGTCGTGTCCGACTCTTCGTGACCCTAGGGACTGCAGTCCCCCAGGCTCCTCTGTCCGTGGGATTCTCCAGGCAAGAATACTGACGTGGGTTGCCATTTCGTCATCCAGGGCATCTTCCTGACCCAGGGATGTAAATGTCCACCTACAGATGAATGGATAAACTTTGCAATACAGCCATAAAATGAAGGACTAATAACGAACAAAAATCAGCCAACAACATGGCTGACTCCCAACAATAATTGGAACCTTAAAAATCCACACCACAGCAAGTGCTTACTCAATGATTCAATTTGCATCAAAAGCTTAGAATATTCAGTGCCGTATTATTGTCACAACATGTAGGGGAAGAGTGGATTAGCCAAGACAGCTTGCTCAGACTTCCCACCCTCTCACCCTTGCCCCGTGTTTTGTGAACAATGACTAGGCAGTGTCTGAGGTCGCCTATAGCACTGCACATTCGCATCACAAGGCGCTTGTTCCATCAGGGACCGGTTTGTGCTGTTCGCCTGCATGAGCGTCACCATGGAAGCCCTGGCCGCTGCTCGGCTGGGGCTGCGTTGCAGGGGCATGACGGTCATGCTGCAGGAGGTTGTGCTAGGGTAATGTTATGGCTGCTGCTAAGCCTACTGCCTCAGCCAGGAGGGAGGCTGCGGTAGGCTGCCGTGCCAGCCGGAAGAGAAGAAACATTTCCGCAGCTGCTACTGCTCCTCCAGCAGGCTGGGAGGAGTTTCCTTCCAGCCTCTTAGCTGGCACCTTGCCTACCCTGGGTTCAGCGAGCAGCAAGACAACTGGCCTCTGGAACAGGAGCAGCAATGCACAGCACCTAACGGGCACACACTTAGTAAAGAGTGTATCTACAGCTAATTTATCTTTCAGTATTCAAACATGACCAAAGTACTGGCTTTTATTCAATATACCCACCAGATTGGGCTTCCCTGGTCGCTCAGGTGGTAAGTAATCTGCCTGCAATGTAGGAGACCTGGATTCCATCCCTGGGTTGGGTAGGGTTCCCTGGAAAATGGAGAGGCTACCCACTCCAGTATTCTGGCCTGGACAATTCCATGAACTGTATAGTCTTTGGGGTTGCAAAGAGCCAACATGACTGAGTGAATGTCACTTTGGGGTTTCCCTTGTAGCTCAGTCGGTAAAGAATCTGCCTGCAATGGAAGAGATCTGGGTCCATTTCCTGGGTGAGGAAGATCCTCTGGGGGAGGAAATGGCAACCTACTCCAGTATTCTTGCCTAAAGATGGATGGAGGAGCCTGGCAGGCCACAGTTCACGGGGTCACAAGAGTCAGACATGACTTAGCAACTAAATCAACCACTAGATCACTGATCACACCTTTTGGAGATTTATTTTTGTAAGATGCAATCATTCACATGTAAATAACTTACTTTGATTTCATGTGGAAAATAGCCATTATAAAATATATCAAAATTAAATATAAGAAAATACCTAGTGAACTGTAGCATTGTTTTCATTTTATTTATTTATTTACCCACATATACAGCATATGGAATCCTAGTTTCTCAACCAGGTATCAAACCTACACTCCTTGTACTGAAAATATAGTGTCTTAACTACTGGGCTTTTAAGGAGGTCCTAGAAAATTGTTTTTATGTGAAAAAAATGAGTGCATATTTTTGGAAATATTAATAGACTGATTTTTATGTTTTGCAATAAGGATTGCAACTTTTTGTAACCCCATGGACTGTAGTGCATCAGATTCCTCTGTCCATGGAATTCTCCAGGCAAGAATACTGGAATGGGTAACGATTCCCATCTCCAGGGGATCTTCCTGGCAAAGGGGTCAAATCCTGGTCTCCTGCATTTTAGGCCGATTCTTTACCATCTGAGCCACCAGGTATAGCAAACCTAATCGGAAAACATAGTTTTAACTTTAGCCATCCTACTTTTGACTATATTGGTCTTTTCTTTCAACTTTTCTGGTTGCAGTAGCAACAGGTAGCAGCTGTCTGAGAACAGAGTCTATCCAGATAAAATTTCACTACTACTTGAGAGAGAATACTGCATAAATGAATTTCTTTTTTTTTAATTAGTTGGAGGTTAATTACTTTACAATATTGTAGTGGTTTTTGCCATACGTTGACATGAATCAGCCATGAATCTGCATGTGTTCCCCATCCTGAACCCCCTCCCACCTCCCTCCCCATCCCATCCCTCTGGGTCTTCCCAGTGCACCAGCCCTGAGCACATGTCTCATGCATCCAACCTGGACTGGTGATCTGTTTCACACTTGATAATATACATGTTTCAATACTATTCTCTCAGATCATCCCACCGTCACCTTCTCCCATCGAGTCCAAAAGCCTATTCTATGCATCTATGTCTCTTTTTCTGTCTTGCATGTAGGGTTATCGTTACCTTTTTCCAAATTCCATATATATGCGTTAGTATACTGCATTGGTGTTTATCTTTCTGGCTTACTTTACTCTGTATAATGGGCTCCGGTTTCATCCATCTCATTAGAACTGATTCAAATGAATTCTTTCTAATGGCTGAGTAATATTCCATGGTGTATATGTACCACAGCTTCCTTATCCATTTGTCTGCTGATGGGCATCTAGGTTGCTTCCATGTCCTGGCTATGATAAACAGTGCTGCGATGAACATTGGGGTGCACATGTCTCTTTCAGATCTGGTTTCCTCAGTGTGTATGCCCAGAAGTGGGATTGCTGGGTCATATGGCAGTTCTAGTTCCAGTTTTTTAAGGAATCTCCACACTGTTTTCCATAGTGGCTGTACTAGTTTGCATTCCCATCAACAGTGTAAGAGGGTTCCCTTTTCTCCACACCCTCTCCAGCATTGCATAAATGAATTTCTGACCATTATAGAAAGAAAAATTAATTCAACTAAATATTAGTATGCTAGTAATTAAAATTATCTCAATTAATTGAGTTGAGGTTATTCAATTCTGAGTTTTCATTTGAGTGTTTTTCACACAATATAAGTATTTATATGTTTTCTTCAGAGGGTAAGGAGGCTGACTGCAATGCAGGAGACCCCTGTTTGATCCCTGGGTCGGAAAGAGCCTCTGGAGAAGAGAATGGCTACCCACTCCAGTATTCTTCCTTGGGAAATCCCACAGACAGAAGAGTCTGGCAGGCCACAGCCCAGGGGGTCAAAAAGAGTCAGAGACCCCTGAGCAACTAACACTTTTATTTTCTCTTTATTTGTCGAATATGTTAGTACACCAAATTTTTTGCAAATGTTACATGGAGACTCAATTATATTTTATTGGACTTAAAAATAAGATGTAAAAATCTACCATGACAATTAGAATTTTGTTTTTCTGACATCTAAATGGAATATTATTTTATTACTCTGTGTTTGAGATGTAATGAACAAGCTTTAAGAATATATGTATAGCTGTAAATCAGGCATTATGAAAATATGTCTTGCACAATTTCTAAGGAATTTCTTGATGATATTATCAATACTCCTTGTTATGCACACATATTAGTTACAAACGTATAAGTGATATATATAGATAGACATATATATCAGACAAAAGAAATACATGTGCTATATATAGCTAAATATATATACATATAACTTAGTTTTAAACCAACATATATATGTATATGTACATCTATATTATTTGTATAAATAAACACATATATACATGTTTTTAAAAAGTGCATATATTTGTGATTTCTCTCATAAAAAAATAAGCATGAAATAGTAACAGTTGTGATTTTGAGGCCTATTTAGTCTAAAATTTTAATTCAACTTATCACTCACTACAGATATATTTTAAACATTTTTTTCAAAATATACCTAACATAGTTTACTGATGCATGTGGTCTTTAATATAGCTTTAATTGATGAGTCAATGAAAGCAAACCTTAAAATCACAAGTACATCCATTTTATTTTATACAGGTTTATAGTTAAATCTTCTCTCTCTTAATCTTTGAGAATTTTGACAAATATATCTGTACTTTAAAGTCTAAGCTTAAAATAAACAGCTGATATAATTGTATTATTCAAATGATATGATTGTTAGTATAACCATTTCCTAAGTGGAGAATCCAGTCTATACTTACTGACTCTTTAGGGTATTTTCCTTCCTCACAGACTATGACAGAGAACCTTTATGAATATGATCAATGAAATATTGAAGTTTTAGGAAAGCAAATTTTTGTTTTAGGGAAAATTTTGTAGTATCGCCTTTGTTTTCTATACTTCTCCTTCCCACTGCTCCTGACATTTCATTGCTATTAAGAAAAAATGGCAAAAGGAAAGTGACAGATTGTGAACAAGAGAACATCTGTGAGGTAGACACCTATTAGTCATCAAAATCTTTGAAGACATAGCTGCAACCATTCAGACAGGAAATATGTTTGCCATTAATTAAATGATCCCTAATGTATCCCCTAGTTTGTGCACATTTTATATGCCTAAAATTACTTCTGCATGGCTATATTCTTTAAGAAATACAATTACATTCATATGAGATAGTGAGCGTTTTTTAAGTATAGATCTGGATGAATGATAGCTAAATAGATAGAGAGATAATTAGTATGAGGAGCTCTTCTTTTCCTAATATTATTTCAAGTTGTAGTGTGACATTTAATGCAACCATTAATAAGTTTAATAATAATATTAAATGATAACAATTAAAATAAATCATAAATATTATATGTAATAAAGGAGAAAACCTAGGCTCAGCTACTTAACTATATAATACAGATCAATAAACTTAATATTTCCAAACTTCTGTTTCCTCATATGATAATGTAGGTACATACTAATCTCTTGTTTTATGAGTTGACATATAACGTGTGTGAGGCATTTAAGAACTGGGAGATGAACAGTCACTACTTAGTAAGTGTTATTTTCATGATGATGATGGTTTTGAGAAAGAAGATAATGACTAATAGAGGTTTTCCTAACCTCTATCTTCCTGATCATGAGTCCTCAGAACTTAAATGTCATGTTGTATGGATATGGAAAGGAGTCAATGTTGTATAACTATCTTATATAGAAATTAAGTGGACAGAACTTTTAAAAATTAACATCAACCTAAATATTTGGTTCAAAAAACACATTTGTCCAATCCCCAGTAAAAACCAACTCCATCTCTAAATGAAGGATACACTCCTTCTAAGTTCCAGCATTGATTTATATATGCCAGTACAAAATACCTCTCACATTTACAAATTTAAATTTCCTTGTGTGAGTGCATGACTAATGGATGACTTTCCTAGAAGTCTGTAAACTTTCTACTGGTAAGGAGTTTTTGTTTGTTTGTTTGTTTGTTTTATCCCATATTTTATTATGAGCCAAATAACTTGGTATATATTGGGAAATCAATAAGTAATCACTGACAGATAAATTTGTGATAATAAAATTAATAATAAAAAACTAAATGTAAAAGACTATAATAACCTGAAAATGAGCCACAATTTAAAAATTACGTTTTAAATTCTCTTTGAAAAAGAATTGGGCTTCCCTTAAGGCTCAGCTGGTAAAGAATCCACCTGCAATGTGGAAGACCTGGGTTCGATCCCTGGGTTGGGAAGATCCCCTGGAGTAGGAAACAGCTACCCACGCCAGTATTCTGGCCTGGAGAATTCCATGGACTATGTAGTCCATGGAGTTGCAAAGAGTTGAACACAACTGAGTGGCTTTCACTCACTTTGAAAAAGAATTGAGTTTTATGAAATATAGGAAATTTCTTTAATAAGAGAAGAGGAATAGGAAAGCTTGAGAATAAAAAATAATTAAAAGTAAACTGAGAATTTCAGTATTTAGTATTACATAATAATAATAATGTTGCATTTTAAAATTTATAATTATTAGAATAGAATATATTTAACAATGTATCAATTGAATAATTTTTAATTTAATAAACAAAATTAAGCTAATAGTATTAATAAATAGAAAATAATTAAATATCTAGCTGATTTAAATGTTTATCAGTACCATTATTTACTGAAATACGTTTTACTGACCAGCTTGGATATAAACTGTATTTTTCAGTGTCATATGTGATTGCTCTAATCTCCACTAAGTCATTTTCCCCAGGTGTCACCCCCAAGGCAATGATTAATGACACAATAATAAACTCACTTTGGCAGTCTGAATAAAATGTCATTTCTATGGGTAAGAATAATTTTCTGCTAAATAGAGCTTTATGTCAGTAATGAGACTCTCATTGAAGTATCTTAAACCTTTTCAAAAGCAACCAGAAGCAGAAATATAATGTTGAAATTATGTAGATGATAGAGTGGTTTGGGTTTTGTTTTTGGTTTTATTTTTTTTATAAAATCTTATTTTTGGTTTAGAGATGTCAGGGGTAATAACTATTATCAGTCATCAATTGTAATCAGGTTTGTTTGTTGGCAAAGGAAAGCCAATCATGATGATGAACAAGCATATCTCTCAAGAGATTATTTTCCTTTTTCTTTAAGAAATCTACCTTTATAGAAACCAAAATCACCATTTTTGTTCACTAGACATTTTTAATCTAATGTGTTGAAATTGAGTTTATTCATGTTAGTGACACCTTCTTTGATTATAATAATGTTTACTTTGGCTTTTTTTATAAGTTTATTTCTACAGTGTTAAATACAAGGTACCATTTATTCAACTATGAAATAACATATTCTTCCTTTGTGAAGGTTAATATGTATGTTGTTATTTATCAGGTAGAAAATTTTGATAGCTTGTAACAAATGGTAGAACATTTTGTATTGAATAGTAATAATTTATCTATTTTTAACTTATCACCAGTTGTGTTGAATAAAATATTGCAAGTCTCTACAATTTGTATGATTTTTCCTTCTGTATTTTTCCACATATGAAATGCTTCAATAAAAGTAGCATCAACTCATCAGTTTTAACATCAAATTCAGCAGATTATTTTGAAAATGTCATCTTCAATTTTACATCTACCTATACACACACCCTCTCTAGTGTGTAAAATTAATTCAGTTCAGCTCAGTTCAGTTCAGGCGCTCAGTCGTGTCCTACTCTTGGCGACCCCATGAATCGCAGCACGCCAGGCCTCCCTGTCCATCACCAACTCCCAGAGTTTAATCAAACTCATGTCCATCGAGTTGGTGATGCCATCCAGCCATCTCATCCTCTGTCATCCCCTTCTTCTCCTGCCCCCAAATTAATTAGATATGTCTAATTAATCAAACTGCATTGCTAGTGAGTGGTTTCTTTAAATTCTATCCTTCCACCTTAAAATAGAACTGAATTAAACATACAGCTACCAATCCCTGACAGAGGCCCTGTTACATTCTCAATAAAAACTATATGGAAATTTAAGACACAACTTATTTTTAAATTATGAGAGTATATTCTGTTAACTACTGGGACTGAAGGCATTAGATTTAAATATACAAATCTGCTTTAAACTTTGATAGGGAAAAATCTCATCTGTCTGGAAGCAGGTAAAAATCATTTTGATTTCCACATTATGGATTTTCAGTACAGATATATAGTATCCGAACCAATCAAATTTTATGTTGAAATTTTTTATTGGTCTGATTTATTTATTGGGGTTTCTCAGGTGACTCAGCGGTAAGAATTGGATTCCTGGATCAGGAAGATCCTCTGGAGAAGGAAATGGCAACTCACTTCAATATTCTTGCCTGGAAAAATCCCATGGACAGAGTCTGGTAGGCTATACAGTCCATGGAGTCACAAAGATTCGGACAGGACTTAGTGACTAAATAAAGACAACGCTGCATACTATTACAGAAAAATGACACAAACCACTTCAGCTTTCCGTTTTCACATTCATTTAGAAATAAAAAGCAAAATGTTTAGTTTCTAGTAGTAACATGCAATATGCTGGGAGTTATCAATCTAGATATAGTAGATGGCAGAGAAGCAATTTAAAATAAGAATAATATCTGAAATTTTTCTAATTTAAGACTAGAAAAAGTAGACTTGAGAAGTATCACATATGATAATTACATATTTAGAAGCATCAAAATAGAACTAAAATATATCTAGGATAAATATGATTTAGAAATACCAGAGTTAAAGACATTCTAAAAGTATATTATATATGCATATATATTTATATGTATACATATATCATCAAAACTTATGAATGTCAACTCAGTGCAAAGTTAAGTTCAAAGTACTAATAGAAATAACTGAAGATTAGTATTGTATACCCGCACAAAATATCCTTAAGAAATAAAACATTTTCAGGTTCACTTACATTGGTATCTTCCCACACTGACCGCCTCTAAGAGATCTATTGAAATGAAGAAAAGAATTGAACAAAATGGAAGCTGTAAGATCCCTGGAACAAAACTGAAGATGTTAATTGATACATATGCTGGTTAATTTGTATCAGTGTTACTAAACATAATGCATCTGTTTAAAATTCTCCTTTCCTCACACCCAAAATGTTGTAATATATTGTTGCTAGGTAGGATGCAGTAAGGGAGAAAATTCGAGCCTGGTTCAAATGTAATTAAAATGTGCCACATACTTATAATTGGAAGGAGAATGAAAGTAAGGAATAACTTGAGTATTGTGTGAAAATAAATCACACTTGTTTCCATAAATTACTAATTTAAGAAAACTTGGTAAAAGAATACTCATAATATTATGTGGTTTCCAAATTAGCAATGACAACCAAAAGGCATTCCTTAAAAAAAAAAAAATCAGTTTAATAGAAGTCAATAAAGAAATAAGGATGAAAGAAGGAAAAAGAGTGAAATGAAGAATTAATTAGAAAATGCAAAATATAGAAAGTATAGAAATGTAGAAAGAAAATAAAAATACAGAAATGTTAAAAATTAATTGGAAAATAACTAAGAGATTAACAATCAATGCAGAGATTATTAGACTGGTTTAGACATTTAAAACCCAGCCTTCTGCTCTTTACAAGTCATTTAAGTAAAACAAATTTCTCAGAAAGGTTGAAAATGAAGGGGCTACACTGTGTAAATATCGACCTAAAAAGCAAAATAAATTATATTAATATCAGGAAAAAGTGGATCTTAGTACAAAATGCATTGATGAAAACATAGGACACTAAATATTATAACAAGAATTTAGAAAGAAAAACAAGAATGTATAAAAAGACAGTTTTGCTAAACAGAATGTCACTGATCTGCTAAACAGAATGTCAAGTTTTTACTATGGTCAACTAATACCATGGCTGTTTGTCATATTTTAGAGATCCATATCCTCTTTCTAGTTTACTATGCTAAAGTGATAAATTGATGTTGTACCAAAACTGTATTTCCTAATAAATTCCACTTGCTCATAATGTACTATTACTCTAGCATGTAGTTAGAATTGGTTTGTTTATATTTAGTTTAGAATGTCTTTACAGTTACATTCATGGAAAACATGAATATTTAGTTTTTTCTCATATTATATTTACTGTATTTTATGATGATTGTTATTGGGGTTCATCAAATTAATTTTTTCAAGCTTCTTAGTCCTTTTGTTGTTGTGAAAATATGTCCATTTTTTTGATCTATATATTATAATTCACCTGGACCTAGACTTTTCTTTATAAGAAGACATGTAATTTGAGTTTCAATTTCAGATAAAATATTTTTAATTATTTTTGTGTCACTTAAGTTGGGGTTCTAAGTATTTGTCGATTTTATCTGAATCTTCAAATCTGCAGCATAAAGTAGATTAGATGGTGCTGTAATCATCTGAATTTTAGCAAGATTTAGTGATGAATTTCATTTACTTCTGATTTTGGTAATCCGTGCTGTGTCATGTTTTTCTCAACTTCACTACTCTTTTCTTAAAATCTATCTCAGTTTTGTTTATTTTCTATATGCAGTTTTTTTAGAAAAATATTTCTACTCTTATAGTCTCTCTAATTTTATTTTCATTTTAGTTTGCCACACATTTTCTCAGTTCAGATCGTTATTTAGCCCATGATGTTAAATATGTTAAGTGTTTTCAAACTTTTTCAATTTTCTACTTTATACTGGATTTCTGGGGTCTCATCTTTCAGTTCATTGGTCCTCAGCTGCTATGTATAATTCTTTTTTTTATTTCCTTTTTTTTAACATAAATACTTCTTTTAGATTTCTTCTTTTAGAATTTTATTTGTAATTTTATTCTAAGTTTTTTTCCATGAGATATAATTGGCTTATAGCATTGTATTAGTTTTAGGTGTACAGCATAAAGATTTAGTATATATTGTGAAATGGTTACCACAATAAGTTTAATTAATCACTACACATAGGTACAGATCTTATATCTTTCCTTGTGATGAGAACTGTTAAGATCTACTCTCTTGAGTGTGTGCATGCTCAGTTGCTCAATCATGTCCATCTGTTTGCAAATCTATGAACTGCAGGCCATCAGGCTCCCTTGTCAGTGGAATTTTCCAAGCAAGAATACTGAAGTGGGTTGCCATTTTCTACTCCAGAGGATCTACCTAACTCAGGGACTGAACCCATGTCTCCTCCATTGGCAGACAGATTCTTTACCACTGCACCACTCGGGAACTTTCAAATAGACAGTATAGCATAGACTATAGTCACCATGCTGTATATTGTATCGCCATTATCTTATTTCTGGAAGTTTACAACTTTGAACAGTCTTCACTCATTTCCCCCATCCCTCTCTCTCAGGCAACCACCAACCTGTTGTCTGCACCTATGAGAGAGTTTTGATTTTGGTACTTTATTTAGACTTCACCTGTATATGAGATCACACAGTATTTATCTTTCTCTGGTTGATTTATTTTACCTTCACAATTCCCTCAATGCATGTCTATGTTGTTGCAAATGTCAGGACTTTCTTCTTTTTTATGGCTGAAAATATTTCATTGTTTTTCTGCATACATGCATATATACATGAATATTAAATAGAGAAGATATAGATATATCTATTTTCCAACTTCTTCATCCATTCATTGGTCCAATCGGTCCAGGGACACTTAGGCTTTGTGCAGATCTTGGTTATTGTGAACCCTGTTGCAATGAGCATGGGGGTGCAGATATGGCTTTCCAGTCTGCTGGATGCTCAGTCTCTGCCACTCAGGGTGCTTTCTTTCATTCCAGCTCTTGGCTCTTCCTGCCCTGACTACCTTGGCAAACCACAACTCAGCCATATATATATATATATATACATACATATTATTCACCAATCATGAGAGCTCAGCACAGTCAGACTTCTTAGGTCTTATCAGCTTCTCCCTCATGAGCCATAAGAAGTCCCTTGAAGAGGGTGGGATGTTTCGAGAGAGCAGCATCGAAGCATGTATATCATCTAGGGTGAAACAGATCACCAGCCCAGGCTGTATGCATGAGACAAGCGCTCAGGCCTGGTGCACTGGGAAGACCCAGAGGGATCGGGTGGAGACGGAGGTGGGAGGGGGGATCGGGATGGGGAATACATGTAATCCATGGCTGATTCATGTCTATGTATGACAAAAACCACTACAATATTGTAAAGTAATTAGCTTCCAACTAATAAAAATAAATGAAAAAAAAAGATTAAAAAAAAAAAAACCTCAGTCAAAAGGAAAGAAAAAAAAAAAAAAAAAGAAATGCCTTGAAGGGAAGGTGTTACAGGCTATCAAAGTCCCCTTGTGAATTTCCCTTCTTTATTTCCCACATTTTATCCCCTAGCTGCCATGATAACTGTCTAATACTTTAAAATGGATGCTTTGGATCTCAATTCAGAACACCAAATGGATTTTGATGAACTACATCACCATGACTAAGAGCAAAGTCTCATGAAAGAAATTCTTGAGGAGTAGGAAACAAAGCTATGACCCTATGCAAGGACAGAAATTAGAAACCAGGCCACCCTTCCTTCTCTCTGACACACACACATAAAATTGGGACTCTAAAAAAGATACATTCTCAAACTGAGAGCAATTTAGAAGAATAAATAAAGCCTGCCATTAGCAAAGACAGAGAAGTAAGTTGACTGATATTATTCTCATGCAAGGTATAGTGGGCAGGGGACTATGTAAACAAATATCTGTCCTCACTATGGATTAAGATCAAGTGAACAAAAATCCAAGTAAACAAAATTGGTCTAACAGGTAATTTCTTCTTCATGATTAAGTTCCTTAGGTGATGTATTAACACAGAAAGATCAGATATCCATACAGAAGTAAATATACATATTCCTCAATCAAAAATAAATGAGTACTTGCATTCTCCTTTTCAAACAAAAATTGCTCAATTTCTCTTTGTAAAAGTAGAAAATTTACCTAATGGTCACAGCTAAATTTGTTAAAAATTAACTCATATTGCATGCCGAATAAATTCTCATGTCATAACTCAGAGCTTATTTATATTTAGAAATATTTGCAAAATGGTTAGTTATCATATTCCCTGATCTAAAAAGCTTAAAAAATGAACACTAATTGAGAAGAAAAAGGTTGCTAGAGGTGAAGAAAGACAGGCTAACAAATCTGACAGCAAGGAATGAATCTCAAGAACCTTGGTTATGTAACACATGGGCTAGTATATTATTAACCTATGTAGTTATTATTTATGCAGCACCTCTATCATTAACAAACATGGCCACAGATCAGGAAGAAATAACTACATAGATTTGTTAAATATAATTACTATGAGAAAGACTGAGTATAATGTATTAAGAATATCAGTTTTACTGTTTATGATGAAATGAGAGTGTGGATTTAAAATTGTTCCCCCCTTAAAAAAATAAAATAAAAAAAATAAATAAAAAATAAAATTGTTCCTGAGATTGTCAGGGGTGTGTGTAATTTCCTCGCTTCTGTCTCACCACAACAAAAATTTGAAGTGGCGGACAGACCAGTGTTACAGCCCCATGTTACAGCTCAGTTTTACTTGACAAGCAAAGGAAAACATATACTTGAGGTGTGAGGGTGGGCTGATCCAAAAGATGTGAAGAGAAGAGCAGCCCCCAGCTCAATTTTGGCTCCTGATTTCATGCTTTTCCTCCTCCCCCTGAGCCTGTCCTGTGTAATTTGGGCTAGCTAGGAGGGCTGTTTGTTCTACCTGAGGTCCCCACTCTGGTCCTCAGACCTTCCTTTGTTCTATTTTTGCAGGCTTTCCCCATCTTTGTCTTTTAGCCATCTCCATTTTGGGCTCCTTTTTCCTATTCTAAACACCTAACAAGATCAACAATGTAATTAAAAAAAATCTGTATCCAGATACCTATTCTGATATTTCATTGGAAAACTTCATTTTCATCATCCTCCGGATGTCCTCTCCTTTCCCACGGGTTGTATCTTGATTATAGAAACTTCCATGTGCCCAGATACCAGTAGGTGTTGTGGTGACCAAGGATGGATGGGCAGATAAAACCAAGGAGGCTCTTGGAATGCAGAAATGGAGAGACAAGACTCTTATCACCCTTCCCTCACCCATGTTGTAACTGTTAATGGAACAGCATAACCTGTCTCCCCTCATACCCCATAGGGAGGAGGGATTTGCCTTACTCTTCTCTCCACCCAGTATATGTGCCTTGTCCAATTGGCAGATGACCCCCAAGACCCCTAACCTACTACTTGTACCCTGGGTATATAAAAGTAGACTGAGGACCCCCACCCAACATCAGCTCTCCCTTGAGCTGTCCCACTGTTCTAACAGCATCTCCCATTCTGGATAAACTTTATTTCCCTCTCATTCAGTCTCATGTCTGGAAATTCTTTTCCAACCCACACCTGGACCACTACAGGTATGAGAGAACTGATTAAGGCACCAGGCACTGATTATGAAATTTTGCATGAGCTTACTGAGACTTCTGTTGGAGATTTTAATGTGACTCCATCAGTAGTTGCTATCCTCTGTGAGTTCTGAATCCTATCTGGGTTGAAGAAATCTGATGAAACTGTCTACGGTTCCATCTCCAGGCCTACACACTACCCAGACATTTATTCCCAGCCTAAGTTATGCCTTAAAGTATCCTTCCCCAAAGTAACACAAAGCTTTCAAAATGCTTCCTTTTCTCCCCCTATATAGTCTGCCTCTGAGGCACTGTGCCCTCTTATTGAATGAGAGGAAAGGAAAAAAAGGGGAAAAAACAAGAGAAAACTAGAGACAAATGTAGGTCTTCTTTGGAAAAATATTTATTCAAGTCCTTAGTCCTTTTTTTAAATCAGATTGTTAGGAGTTTTTTGCTTGTTTACTATTAAGTTGTGTTTCTTATATATTTTGGAGACTAAATTGTTATCAAATGTATAATTTGCAAACTTTCTCCCATTGTGTGTGTGCTAACTCACTTCATCATGTCCAACACTTTCAACTCCGTGGGCTGGAGCCCACAGGCTCCTCTGTCCATGGAATTCTCCAGGCAAGAATACTGTAGTGGGTTGCCATTTCCTTCTCCAGGGGATCTTGTCAACACAGGATGAAACCCATGTCTCTTGAGTCTTCTGCATTGGCCAGCAGGTTACTTACCTCTCACTCCACCTGGGAAGCCCTCTCATTCTTTATGTAGGCTTAAACTAAAATATTCATGAGACATGTATGCAGCCATGGTATGTTCCCTATTATGTTGCTATTATTCAATCACTAAGTCATGTCCAACTCTCTGTGATCCCATAAACTGCAACACATCTGGATTCCCTATCCTTCACTGTCTCCCAGAGTTTGCTCCAACTCATGTGCATTGAGTCAGTGATGACATCCAATCATCTGTCCTCTGCTACCCTCTTCTCCTCCTGCTGTCAATCTTTCCCAGCATCAGGGTCCTTTCCAATGAGTCAATTCTTAGCATCAGGTGGCCAGAGTACTGGAGCTTTAGTTTCAGTATCAGTTCTTCTAGTGAATATTCAGGGTTGATTTCCTTTAGGATTGACTGGCTTGACCTCCTGGCTGTCCAAGGGGCTCTAAATACCCTCATTTATTAGAAGCCAATATAAAGGTTCAAAAAACACTATAGATGAAAACTAGCTGCTTGAAACTCATTAGCTCAGCACACAATAAATGAATGGACACACAGTCACTTTAGCTTCCATGACTACTTTATTCAATCTTTTTAAAATGACTTCTTAAAATAATAATAGTTGACATGCACTTCATTTATCAAATGCTGGTAATTGCACAAGGCATTTTACATGTATTATATCAGAATAGGCTAACAGATTGATGCAATGCCTATCTCACTTATTTAGGATAAAAACTGTGCTCGGCATTTTTCAACCCTCCTATATCCACACAATTTGTAATATAACCTTTCAGATTCACCACAGAGCATTCAGTGTTTTCTCTATATCTTTATAAAAATTCCACTGTATGAAAATGCTTTCCTTGGTAAGTTTGCTCCTCTGGGCTGGGCCACCAAATCACCCCAAGAATGGGAAAAACAGACCCTTATCATCCTTCCCTCCCCCATGTTGTAACTATTAATGGAACAGTATAACCTCTCTCCCCTCCTAGTTCAACACAGGTACAACCACTCTATTCTTAACCAAAGAGAGACATTCAGTTAAGCTCCTCACTACCCAAACTGAATCGAAACAAATCTTCCCCAGCTGAACTGCTTTAATCAGATTTGTTGCCATTGTTGTTCTCCGGTTGCTGCGTCATGTTGGATTCTGTGGCCCCACGAGGTGTAGCATTCCAGGCTCCTCTCCCCCCAACATCTCCAGGTGGCGGCATTAGTCTCTAAGTCCTGTCCAGCTCTTGTGACCCCCTCAACTGTAGCCTGCCAGGCTCCTCTGTCCATGGGATTCTCCAGGCAAGAACACTGGAGTAGGTTGCCTTTACCTTCTCCAGAGGATCTTCCTGACCCAGGAATTGGACCTATAGGCAGGTTCTTTACTGACTGAGCCAGGAAGGGAGCCTGTCTCCTGGGGTTTGATCAAGTTCATGTCCATTGAGTTGGTGAGGGTATCTAACCCTCTCATCCTCTGCACCAACCCCCTGCCCCCTTCTCTTCTCCTTCTGCCTTCAGCCTTTCCAAGCATCAGGGTAATTTCTAATGAGTCAGTTCTTCACTTTAGGTGGCCAAAGTATTGGAGCTTCATCTTCAGCATCAGTCCTTTCAGGGTTGATTTCATTTAGGATTGACTGATTTGATCTTGTTACAGTTCAAAGGACTCTCAGGAGTCTTTTCAGGCACCATGCTTTAAAAGTGTTAATTCTTCAGTGCTCTGCCTGCTTTATGGTCCAACTTTGACATCTGTACATAACTACTGGGAAAATAATAGCTTTGACTAGACGGACCTTGGATGTTGGCCAAGTGGTGTCTCTGCTTTCTAACACACTCTTTAGGTTTGTCATGGCTTTTCTTCCAAGGAGTCAGCATCTTTTAGGTTTATGGCTGCATTCACCATCGGCAGTGATTTTGGAGGCCGAGAAAATAAAAATCTGTTTATTCTTCCACCTTTCCCTGTCCATTTGCCATGAAGTGATGAGACTAGATGCCATGATCTGAGTTTTTGAATGTTGAGATTCAAGCCAGCTTTTTTACTCTGCTCTTTTACCTTCATCAAGAGGCTCTTTAGATCCTCTTCAGTGTCTGCCATTAAGGTGGTAACATCTTCATATCTGAGATTATTTATATTTCTTCTGGCAATATTGATTCCAGTTTGTGATTCATTCATCCCTGTATTTCACGTGATGTGCTCTGCATACAACTTAAATAACCAGAGTGACAATATACTGCCTTGTTGTACGTTTTTGCCAATTTTGAGCCAGTCATTTCCATTCCAGCCATGTCCATTTCCTGATGGACTTGATCTGCTTACAGGTTTCTCATTAGACAGGTAGGGTAGATTCATACTTCCACCTGCTGAAGATTCTTCCACAGTCTGTTGTGATCCACACAGTCAAAGTCTTTAGCACATTCAATGAGGCAGATGTAGAAGTTTTTCTGGAACTCCTTTGCTTTCTCCATGATCCAGTAAATGCTGGCAATTTGATCTGATCACAAATCATATTAATGAACATATAAGTATTCTGTATTGTTATACTACTGAGATTTCTCAGGAGTTCACTTCACAACAAGAGCTCAAAAGTGCTTAAATTAATACACATGAGTGGCACATCACCAAAAAAAATGTCTTAAGTATTGCAGAAGTGCAATTTGGAATTTTGGATTGTATTTTAGTATTGTATTTGAGACTGGGTGATAAATATCTGGAGAGAACTGTTATGTAGCATTGAAACAGCAGTACAACTGCCATCTGAAGGAAATTTTAATTAAAAAAATATGCCAAACTCTGTGTGAACTTAGGCAAGATGATGTTCATGCAGAATTCAGAAAACTTGACTTTGCTACATTTAGGGTCCACATTAAATAGGTGAGCTCAAAAAAAAAAAAAAATCTGGCTAGTCTGTAACGAGTATACACATGAAATATAGAGAATATAGAATTCACATTTACTGGTAAAAGATTGTCACATTGAGATACTGCCTTGTTCAAAGATTAAATCAAATGACTGACCCGTAGGACACAGTCTGAATGTTTCTAGGTTCAGTTTTCAGTTATAAATAGCTTAAAGGGAATGACTCCCTTTTTAAATAAGAAAGATACAGCTTCCCTCTAAACTTGGTAAAGAGTCTGCCTGCAGTGCAGAAGATGCTGCAGCTGCTAAGTCACGTCAGTAGCATCCAACTCTGTGCAACCACATAGACAGCAGCCCACCAGGCTCCTCTGTCCCTGGGATTTTCCAGGTAAGAATACTGGAGTGGGTTGCCATTTCCTTCTCCAGTGAATGAAAGTGAAAAGTGCACTGCAGGAGACGTGGATTCAATTCCTGGATCAGGAAGATCCCTTGGAGAAGGAAATGGCAACCCACTCCAGTATTCTTGCCTGGAGAATCCCATAGACAGAGGAGCCTGGCAGGCTATAGTCCATCAGGTTGCAAGAGTCAGACATGACTTAGCAACTAATACCACCACTCTTTTTAAAATAAGAAAACACTGAAAAAGCTAGAAATCCATAACATTTCTTGTTCAGAGAATTAAGGTCACATGAAAATAAAAATCACTGGTCTAAAATCTAGAAAGATGGCCAAATACAGAAAATCACAGGCCACATCAGTTTAAGGGGAACCATAGACTGGTGGATACAATTAAACCTTAAATTGACTGGTTTCTGGAGGCTAGTACAAAGGCTAAAGTGTAGAATAGCAAAAGAGAAACTCCTGGAGAGTGCAGTCTTGGAAGCTCCTAAATTGTAGCTAGACTTTCCTCCAGCAATTCCAGCAGGTTCTTACAATGAACGTGTGCATGCCGACTAATTCAGCTGTGACCAGCTGCTGTTTGCTCTTTGCAATTCCATGTACTATAGCCTCACAAGCCCCTCTACCATTGGGACTTTACAGGCAATACTACTTGAATGAGTTGCCATTTCCTACTCCAGGGGATCTTCCTGACCCAGGGATAGAATCCAAGTTTCCTGCATTGGAAGGTGGATTCTTCTCCACTGAACCACCAGGGAAGTCCTTTATGGTGAATAGCCAAGACAATCTCATGTTTCTGGAAAATATGTCAAAGCAATTATCTTTAATCTACCCAGGATTCTTTATGAGAAAGACCTAATCAGTAAGTAAAAAGATGTAGCACATCCTTATCATATGCAGAAGGAAGTTTACCCACTAAGGCCACTTTTAGATCAACAAAAGAGGAAAATAAAAGATGGCACACAGTTGTGAAGGTAATAACTAAGGGACATGGGTCACTAAATCCCAAGATTTTATCAAAGGATTATAGAATATTTGCTCCCTTTCCACACAAAAATATTACCATACCAACAGAATTTCTATGGCTAAATCACATTAGACTTTAAAAACATAGTTGGAAGTGGTAAGTCAAGCACCAGGACAATACTCAGATATAGTAGAGATTTTTAAAGTATCAGAACATAAATATGAAATAATTGTGATTACTATATGAAAGAATCTAATGAGAAAAGTGGGCTTCCCATGTGGCTTAGCTGGCAAAGAATCTTCCTACAATGAGGGAGACCCAGGTTTGATCCCTGGGTTGGGAAGATCCCCTGGAGAAGGAAGAGGCTACTCACTCCAGTATTTGGGCCTGGAGAATTCCATGGACTATATAGTCCATGGGGTCCCAAAGAGTCAGACATGACGGAGTGACTTTCACAAGGAGAGTTTAATGAGATCATTTAACAGAGAACTTTGGTTTATAAACCAGTGAACTAACAGTATATAAGCCCTGATGTCAACACAAACCATCTTGTGTTTTCAGATTTATTTTTCACTGATGTCATTCTCTGTGCCATGACATATCTGATCTTTCTGAGAGGCTGATGTTTCTCTTGACTTTGATTTCTTGTTTTGCTAAATAAGTTCCATTTATGAATCAGCTCACTCTACACTTGCTTTTTCTCTATCTTTTTATGTCATACTGGATGCTGAAAATGTTGCTTCATATTCCAATTTGTGCCTATGGATATCAGATACTAATTGAGAGGTTTACACTACTGAATTGGAATGAATGAATGAGATATTCATAGACAAATAAATAAAGTAGTCTAGACCGCATCTTGATTGCCTGTCTGCTTCCTGCTAAAGGGGGATTCTTCAGCAGGCTTTGTTCGTTGCATTCCTATTCCAGTTTCTCAGCTTTTTGCTAAGTCTATTCCCTTTCTTCCTTCCCCCTGCATATTCATTACCAAAGTTCTTTCCAGAACAGTATGACTGTATCTTCATTTTATGGTGTTCCTATAGATAATTGCATTTCATTAGAGCTTTTATTTACAGAGATATTTATATAATAGCTAAATTTATTTTAAAAGTGAAAGTTACTCAGTTGTATCTGAATCCTTGTGACTCCATGGACTGCAGCTCGCCAGGCTCCTCTGTCCAGGGGATTTCCCAGGCAAGAATACTGGACTAGGTTGCCATTCCCTTTTCCTTCCCTTTTTAACTATTTCATTCTATATATTTTAATTCTGATTTCTGAAGTTCTCTTCTACAATCAACAGATAAACAGTGTTTTCTCACCTACATATTATATTATTTTTGTATTAAAAAATTTCTGCTGATGCTGTCGGCCTCTTTTTCCTTAACTTCCTTCTCATTCCCCAGATAGTCACATTTGCTAATACGTACTAGGATGGACACCCCAAATCTTAAGATATTTAAATATCTGTGAATCTAGCCCTTCTTCCTAGAAACCACAGCTTCTTAGGATGCAGCAGCTGAGAGGTAATATCCTACATTGTAGAAAGCTTCAAGAATGAGGTTTCGGAGACAAAAGACATGTCTGTTTCAATAAGTTGACAGATATGCCATTCCAGGGCTGATGACTGGGTACTTCCACCATATTTCACCCTGGAAAGTAGGCAGTGTGTTTGCTATAATCCAAACCAAGGTCATGTGAGGTGGCTGCTATTGGGTGACTATTTTGCATTTACTAGCCATCCCCCTGTTATCCAAATATGACAACTGTGATCATCAGGTTTTCCCCCAGGCAAGAGTCTGCTCAAACCAAGCAAAGCAGTTGGCAGAGTATATTGTGCTTCTCTGGTGACTGAGATGGTCAAGAATCTGCCAGAAATGCAAGAGATCCAGGTTCAGTCTCCGGGTTGGAAAGACCCCCTGGAGGACGGCATGGCAACCCACTCCAGTATTCTTGCCTGGAGAAGCCCATGCACAGAGGAGCCTGGTGGGCTACAGCCCATGGTATCTCAAAGAGTCAGACACGGCTGAGCAGCTACCAAACATGTTGACACATACTTTGAAAGATTGTGCTACTATCCCTCTAGGCAAATGTCTGTGTATACAAATGCTCTGTTTAATATTTTGAGTATAACTTTGGTCCTTACCTCAGCAACTAATTCAAGCTACTAATGATGCTTTGACGCCTTGCCACTTATGTGACATAATTCTTACATCTGTGTATGTCTTGTGAGTTAGCAAAATACTAACTGCTCTTTGTTCCGAATTATCTTTTCAAAGACATTTGGATGCAAACATTCTTTGAGGAGAGAAATACTGTCTCCTTCTGAAACAAAGTTTAGGCATGCTTACTGTCGTTATAAGGATTCAACTTTTCTAATTTTTGAATTGCTCATTTACAACAAAACCCAGTGTATGTGTATATGTATGTGTCATTGGCATTCTTTCTTCACCCTCTGAGAATTGAGGCTCAGGAGATCAGCACCAAAAATGCCAATATTCTGACTGCTGTGATTTCCGTGAGTCAAAAACTCATCTTTGTCTCTGATCTGGGAGTCTCACGTATTCTCCTAGCATCCATGAAACTATGTCAGGTTTACTATGTTAGCCTGAAAGATGGGTAAAATTTTGACAACTATTGACAATCTGACAAAAACATCTCAAGTTCTATTTTCTACTTGAGGCCCCACTAATACACCTCTGGTGGCTTAAACTTTTACAGAGCATCAAGTATTTATCACCTCTTTTCCTTAATGACAATATATTTCCCTGCTGCTCGGTACTCCTGCATGATGTACACAATTTCACTCTCTAGTAAAATTATTAAAAACTGAATGACAAGAGATTGATATTCTACCTTCTAGCACAGTTTTGAATGAATACCCATGAAAATTTGTAACAAATACTACCCCTGTTTCAAAGTGAGTTTCTATCTAGACTATCCCATAATACAGAACACATGTGTAGAACTAATTAGAGGTCCATTAACTAGCAAACTGCCTCCAACCTGTAAATGAGATTAAAGAAAGTAAAGACTTTTAAGGTAACTCAGGCGGGATGCTGTGAGCTTCAGGAGCTGAAGTCTTAAAGACTGGGACCATTCAGAAAGTTCAATATAAGCAATTTAGAACTTGAGGAGAAACTTTTTCTTACATCTGAAAAATACAATGATAGAGAGACTGTAATTTGTCCCTTGACTTTGGAGAAAGAGCTTGCTACCTTCGTGGCAACTTCATTAAACAGTTTATCAACAAAAGAAACATGGACGTTTCTGTTCAAGAGTGAACAGAACAAAAATCAGTCTAGGAGTCTCTTCATGAACTGAACATAATATTAACTCTCCCAAATCTGTTGTACCTATTTGTCTGTACACAATGAAAGTACTCTTCACATATGAGTTACTTGTTGGTTATAAAACTTAAGATGAGGGAATCTGGCATCAGTGGGATTTCTCTATAAGAAATGCTAGAGGAAGTTCTTTAGACAAAAGAGAAATTAAGCCAAATGAAAACATGAATCAATAGGATAGAGAGAAAGGCTGCAGAAATAATAAACATTTAGGTACATAGAAATAATATTTTTACATATTTTTCTAATTTTCATAACAAATGCAAGATCCTTTATAGAAAATATAATATATCATTGTTTGGTGGGGTATGTAAGTAGAAATAATACATATGACAATAAAAGCAAATGAGGGTGTGTGAAGAAGATGGAATTATACTCTGCTAAGATTTTTATATCTTGATGTGTGAAGGAGAGTAAATGAAGTGCTACATTATTAATTCTAAATAGACTGTGACCAATAAGCATAGATGCCATCAAGCCTAAATCATCAATTAAAATAATAGCTCTATCTAGAGGGTCAGCAGAGGCAATAACATGATTTTTACAAAATTTAAAAATCAGCCTTATACATGTTATTTTATTTTTACAACATTTCTTGTATGATATATTTCAATATGCTTATATTTAAATTAATACACTGAGCTTCAAGGATACTTAAATGTCTTTCTTAAGTCAGTCCAGGTGGTAAGATGTAGAGATTAGAACCAGGAACCAGACATCCTGACTCCACAATTCTATTTTTATCCAAGTACATCATACTGTTTTTAAGGTATCCCAATTTATAGGAGGGAGGTTAAAAAGGATAAAATAAAAATTTTCTTAGATATCCTGTTTACAAATAAATAGATGTTTTTAGCTAAAATATTGAAATGGCAGAAAGGAGAAAACAACTATTACTGATTTACTCAACATGTGTTCACTATGTAAGAAGTATGATGATAATATGAATTATAAAAATTATCTTTCTGGACCAAGTCTCTACACTATGTATGTCCCTCGGGTCATTTACATTAAAAAATACATCTGTACTTCAGAAACTAAAGGTAACATTCTAAATATTTAAACTTTGCTTTTCACATGTCCTTTAAAAAGTTTTCATTGAGATCTATTTTTATTTTCGTATAATAACAAGGTAATTTTAATGTGTAATAATAGCACATGGAGAGGTCATTTTCTGAGCCACTTTTCTGTGAGCCTTTATGTCTATATATTTAACCAAAGACTATTTTTATAGAGATTGTTAAAAATATAGTCAAGTTATGAGCTATGATTTAAAGATTCATAGGATTGTAACAAAAATTGTGCTCAGTATTCACATTATGGGAGGAATGCCATGGAATCTTGGTCATCCATGAGCTGATACCCTCAAAATGCTTTAGTTTAATCATCTGAAACATTGCATAAAGCAATATTATTACTACAAAGGAAAAATATGGCAGATATAAATTACTTTTAATTCTATTCCCTAAAGGAAATGTCTCAACATTTTGTTAAAGTTGTTTGCAAGCATGTGTATACACATTTATATATGTATATGGTCCAGATGGATATGTATTTTTGAAATTTTAAATTTAAATTATATAAAAAATGTATGATATCCTTTTGTATTTCATAGTGCAATGCAAATAATTAGTTTGTTAAATGTTTTTGTTGTTGCTGTTCTGTTGCTAGTGTTGTTAGTGACTCAGCCATGTCAGACTCTTTGTGACCCCGTGAATGTAGCCCACCAGGCTCCTCTGTCCATGGAAATCTCCAGGCAAGAACACTGGAGTGGGGTGCCATGCCCTCCAGGGGATCCTCCTGACCCAGGGATCAAACGCGGGCCTGCTGCATTGCAGACAGATTCTTCACCATCTGAGTCAGCGCCAGAAGGTTCAGCTGCTAAGCTGTGTCCCGCTCTTTGTGACCCCATGGACTGCAGCATGCCAAGCTTCCCTGCCCTTCACTATCTCCACCAGTCTGCTCAGACTCCAGGCCCACTGAGTGGATAACACCAGCCTCTGTCAACCGCTTCTCCAGCCCTCAGTCTTTCCCAGCAAGAGGGATTTTTCTATTAAGTTGGCTCTTTGCATCTGGTGGCCAAAGTATCGTATTTTACAACACTGATAATAATAAGCTAACATAATGTATCAGATTTGTTTAATCACTTTGTCTTCCCTTGACATTTGTTTCTAGTTATGAATAATGCTATAATATATACTATTGGAGAAAAATAAATTTATTGTTGTTGCTTTTTTTGTATAAATTTCCATATGTACAACATTTAGTTCAAAATTTTGTTAGGTAGCATACCATTTAACTAAGAATTGCATACTTCTTCAACGGTCAGGTGATAATTATTATTTTGTTTATGTCCTCATTTGTTATTTACTTATTATTTTACTTACCACATGAATATTTATGTCTTAGGTATCTTATGTACTTTTCAGTGTCATATTTAATGTGCATTCTTACTGTAAAAATATATCAGTATTTTGTTCATAGAGGCCTGAATAATTTCATTAACTTTCATTAATAATAATTTCATTAATTTCATTAACTTTCATTAACTTCCATGTGAGCTATGAGATGAAATTTAATTACTATAATGTATATTTCTATTAGGGAAGATCCATGGGGTTGCAAAGAATCAGACACAACTGTGACTGAGCGTGTATGCATGTGAGGTCACAGGAAAGAAGCACTATAATAGTGACATTTTATGTGATAGAATAGCTCCATGTGATTTTTTCAGCAACAATTTGGACCTTATTTTTAAGTATATTATTTCTAACTTCCAAAAATTATTCTGAGAGATATTCTACTTAAAATAAAATCTTAAAAAAATAAAAAAAATAAAATAAAATCTTAAGCCAGAAATGACTTTAAAAAAGGGTTGTGCTTGGTCAGAATTGTCTTAATTCTTTTAAAAGAAAAAGATATTTTGAAATTGCAGGTAGTTATAATCTAAAGGAAAGCAGTATTTGCCACCCTAAAATATTTTCCTTGGTTTCTTACCCCTCCCCAACATCTTCTTTTGTCTTTTTCTGGAGATGATATTTAAAGTGGTGGCTTTGACCATTTCAGGGAGTTACTCTATTTTCCTGGGTATCTCCAATGTATATAAGAGGTATACATGTTCTTAAACTTCTGGTTATTAATCTGTATTTTATTTCATGGGTGTATGAACCAAGACCCTGGAGGGTGAATAAGTTTTCCTCTCTTAAAAGTCATAGGTTTCATATCTTGAAGGTCTTTTGACACATCACAGAAAATGCTGGCTATCTGTTCCAGCTGTGGATCAGACAGTAAAGCATCTGCCCACAATATGGGAGACCCAGTTTTGATCCCTGGGTTGGGAAGATCCCCTGGAAGAGGAAATGGCTACCCACTCCAGTATTCTGGCCTGGAGAATTCCATAGACTGTATAGTCCATGGGGTCACAAAGAGTCAGACACAACTGAGTGACTTCACTTCACAATAGCTTCAATTAAATTAAAATTTGATTGATTTACATATGTATAATAAACATTTTTTTATTTGACTCCCCATAGGATAAGGGTAAAATACTATAAAATGCTATTGCTAATATCTACAAAACTGTACTTGGAGAAGGCAATGGCAGCCCACTCCAGTAGTCTTGCCTGGAAAATCCCATGATGGAGGAGCCTGATGGGCCACAGTCCATGTGGCCGCAGAGTCGGACAGGACTGGGTGATTTCGCTTTCACTTTCACGAAGCTATCCTAGTCCTTCAGTAAATAGACACAGCTTAACTAGCAATTAGTTTCCTCCTGCTACTAACACTACTTGCATTTCTCTTTTAGAATCTTTCTACCTGAATGCAATACAGTGTCCAAAGCAGAACAGGCATAGTCATGAGCAGAGAGCCGTAGGAAAACTCAAGTTCTGACACAGAATCAGAGAAAAAATCCTTAATATGGGGAGAGAATTCACAAATCCTTTTTTTTCCTTTTCTTTCTGTTCTTCATTATCAAATCCGTTTATGGGGAGACAATAACAAAACCATCCTAAGCCCTCAGAAGTCCCATTGGAGTCCAAACTTTAAGATTCCTAATATTTCAAAAGAGTACATTTTCATTGTACAGATATGGAAATTAAGACTTTGAGGGTTTAAGTAGACAGAGTCACAGAAGGGGGCACTGAAGGATTTGGATCTTATATATATTTCCTTTGAGTCTATATTTTTATCTGTTTTTCATTTTATTTCATTACTGCACAAAGCTGTCATTTCCATTTTTACAGCTCTAGTTTGAGATTTTACCGTTTTGTAATTCTCCCCTCCCCCCGCCCCCAAACACCGCAGGACAAGAAGAAAAAAAGTTCCTCTTATATAATTGTTTAGAGTTGTATGTGAGACTATGGAATAAAGGTTAAACCTTTCCTTCATCCACTTTAATCAGATTCATTGGTAGTGATTATCTAATTCAAATATCAATTGGTTCCCTGAGAAAACAAACAAACAAAAAAACACTGGGATATTTGGAGCAAATGTACCCTATGGTATAGATATATCAAACCCATTCCAATGAAATATAATATTTTGAAATTTCTTTAAAAGACTAATCTAGTCAGACATATATTCTAGTCATATATATTCAAACAAGTAGTAGAGATCCTTGCAAATTAAGTCACATCTGGGAGGAATCACATTAAATGCCATCTTCCTGATGAGTTGTTGCTGTATTTTAACCAATATCTTTCAGAAAGTTATTTCTGATAAGTTCATTTGTGCAAACGTACATTTGATTTTTTTAAATGTGTGGTTAAAGCTGAGATATCTAGCTTCTTATTCTCAAGCATCTATTATTGCTATTTCATAGGACTTAAACTTCGCTCTGTTGCTTTTGCTGAAATAAAACAGGTGGGGAAATTACTTCACACATTGACTTTGTTAAAAAAATATGATTTTTTCAAATTAGTCTTCCACTATCAATAATGAAACCCCTTGAATCCTGTCCTAGGTCTCAATTATTAGCACCGTTTGTTTTAGTGTCCATAAGTCACACATGTCTAATATTCAGCATCATGGCTTGAGGTGTTATTATGGAGCAATGATCACGTTTATTGTTCTATTTTCCTGATACACTCAATACAACACTTCCTGATACACTCAATACAACACAATCTGTCTGACAGAAATTGCATTATTCATGCTTTAAAAAAATATGTCTCAACTCATTTCGGGTAAGATTGAAAATTTATTCTTGTTTCTGGACATTAATTTAATATACTTACCATGTCTATGATTTTTCTTCAAGGATGTAAAAACAGCTTTTCAACTCTAGTATAAAAGGTTTAAGGTCATACTTGACTCTCTTCATCCTTGGAAGAACTATAAATGTCCTACATAAAACATTTATGGATATTTTATTCAAAGAAGACTTGTGAAAAAGCTCAGGACATTTGACAAAATATTCCTTTGAGTTGTCCACTCACCCTTCTACTCTCAACACTCCAAGTGTGCTTTGCTAAATTATTGGTCTCTGGGATAAAATACCTAGATTCATGGTTCGCTACACTTACTTATGCGTCATCACATAGACCTTAGTGCACCCAAAGTGAAGTTAATACCATTATTCAGCACATGTGTGGATAATGCTTAATAAGTTATGTCTTTCAGATTTTCAAGCTTGTAATGTTTCTAAGTACAAAGGAGTTGACAAATATTCTGCCTTTACATTTATACATCCACGCTTCACATACTTCTTTTTTTTTTTTTTTGAACTACAAACAAACTGAGCACAGTTAGCCACTCCAACTTACGAGCTATTTTCTTCACTTAGCTCGCAAGGCACCAATGAGTGTGGCTGGAAATCTACCCAAGACTGGTCTTGTCATTGTCTTTCCTTTACCCTTTCCTCCTGCTGACTTTTCAGCACTGAAATCTCCTAGAGTCTATTTTTGTCTTGCCTTCATTCTGCTGTCTATACCCACTTCTTTGATAATCCCATCCAGTGTCATCAGTTTTAAATACTATCTAACTGTGAAAGTGAAAGTGAAGTCACTCAGTCATGTCCGACTCTTTGTGACCCCATGGACTGTAGCCCTCCGGGTTCCTCTGTCCATGGGATTTTCCAGGCAAGAATACTGGACTGGGTTGCCATTTCCTTGTAGACAGCTCCTAAATTAATACCTCCTATCAGACTGCTTATTCAATATCTCCATTTGGGTTTCTTAACACGCTCAAACCACAAACCCCTGATCAAACTCTCAACCTCTGCACTTCAGTCTTCCCTATCTCAGTAACAGGCAGCGCTATCCCTCCAGTCATTTAGACCAGAAGTCTCGGAGTCATTCTAACTTCTCTCTTTCCTTCATATTCTGTATCTAATCTGTCAGTGAATGCTGTCTGGTCTACCTTGTATATATATAGCTTCTCCCCACTTCCCATTGCTTCTTCTCTACCACACTGTTTGAAACCCCCATCACCTCTGGACTTACTAGGTTGCAATAGCCTCCTAACTGATTCCCTAGCCACTTCGCTACTTCCCCATCCCCCTCAATACTGCATCCTTTGAGTTCCGGTCTACTCCTACCCAAAGCTCTGCAAATGACCTCCTATTACTTTTTGAGTAGAGCTGAATTCTTACCAGTAGCTGCTGCTATGCCTGCCTTTCCAGCTTGTTAAATTGTAGCCAAACCAGCCTTTGGCTCTTTCTTAAACATTTGTCTAGACATGCTTTCAATTCAAAACTTCTACATTTCCAATTTTCTCTCCCAGGCATGGAACTAGTCTTTCTCTCAATGTACATGTAAGAAATTTCATCAGTTCCTTCAGCCTTTTCAGTTCTTTGGTAAAATTTTAAAAATCTTTTTTAAAAGTGAAGCTTCTGATGGTCAGTCTATTTAAAATTGCACAAAATAATGTGGAGTCTACCCACTGTGTTTTGTTCAGCTTCCCTTCAGTAGGAATGTGGGCATATTCATAGCCCGTAGAATTAACTTCATTTCTTAAGTTTCAAGTTTTCATTACTTTCTACCAAAAGTACATATTTTTTTTTCTGTGTATCTATATGTGGTTACTTTTTAATAATTTTGTTCTTGTTTTCTTTATCTCAGATGACAAAGTTACACAAATAATTATTTAGAAAATGGCTGAGAAGAAAATAATGACAGTTTACCTTAAATATGGGTTTAGGCTTAAAAATGTGCTAACCACATTTTTAAGGCACAATATATTGCTTGCCTTTTGAAATGTGATATTATATAATATTATTAACAATGCTTAATATATTGTATGTACAGTAGATTGAATATTTTAAAAAACTATATACATTCAAAATGCTTACTGTATGGTATATATAGTAAATAGTATGCTTATCTCTATCTTTTTTTAAAAAGCTACCTAAAAGTTGACATCTTTCACTTATTACCCTAGAATATGTTCTGAGTTTCCTTAAGCAAGATAAATGATATGAGAACTATAATTTAGGATAAACATACAATGAACAGCAGAGTTTACTAGAAAGTACTTGGTGTAAGAAATATTCATAAAATGCCACATACATTTTATGAAGATCAGTTTTTAGACCTAATGTTCAAAAGTAAACAATTTCAGAATCAATCTCCATTCATTAAGCTCTAGAATATATAGACAACAGTTTATATAAAATACTCAAACTGGATTAGAAATAATAAAATTGGGTAGAAGATGAATATAGATAATGCTTTACTAGAGAGAATAAGGCATCTTTAATCTGCATAATATGAGTATGTTAGCACTTTATTGTTAGATGATCACAGAACTTTGGAACTGCATTAAACTTAAGGAATAAGTTTAAAGTACTTTGTATATATTTTTGTTTTCTTTTATATTTATTTAATAACAAGATAAGTCCTTTTCAAATAGTCAAGTAGTACAAGGTGATATGCAATGGAAACTGAATATCCTGTCTACCCTATAACCAATGTAGGGTACAGAGTAGATTAAACAGCAAAAAAAAGTACAGAGTAGATTAAACAGCAAAAAAAAAACCAAAAAAACAAAAAACTGTGCATTCCAAATGCTTACCATATGGTCCCCAGAAATTAAAACTGTCTATAATTTGTTATATAACATATTCCAGGAATATACAACTGAACATCTATATATGTGGAAACATACTTTTTTTTTTTAATAGCAAGAGCACATATAGAGCTGTTCCTTAGCTTCAATAGTGGTATAAGTTGTATTGAGTTTTGGTACTACAATTTATGTGCACAATTTATTATTTATGGCCATATTGGTTAGATAAGTTGTTATACTTGTATATCACAAATTATATTTCCAGGACCATTCTTTACTTACTAGAATCTGTGATGAATTAAATTCTATCTTCTGATAGTTTATATTACCAAGGTAATTATCCTTCTGATTTTAATAAACTTTTCCTGTTATAAATGTCCTTTATACTCTATAGCCAATTAAATTTTATTTAATAAAATCTGAAGCTTTTGGTTTTGTTTCAAACTTTTAAAAATGATTATTATTTTATTCTAGAGCATAGAGTAATGGAATCTAAATATATATATATATATATTTAAAAACCTTTCATCTTTATTAAAAATCACTCAAAATTCTACTTTATAGGCTTGAAAAATTTAGTCAAATTAAATGCTCTCACCATAAAAATGCAAAACATATCATTTGCTGGATTCCACATGAAAGTATGTAGAAAGTTTTGAGCAAATGAATTTATAGTAAATAATTGAGAAATACTTGCAGAGCAATTGTTTACATAAGAGATTTTAAATCCGGGTTATATTTAACCATACATGCTCTGTGATCTTACCAGCAAATATGATACATGAATTTTCAATAGGAGAAAATTCAATTTAAAATAAGATGATGCAGACACACATTCTCATTCAAGCTTTCATTAAAAAAAATTAATGAGCCTATCCAATGTCTGTCTTTGTGATGTGCCACTTTGGGATATCTCTTCTGGTCAATGGGTAAATAATTGTTCAACAATTCGGCTTAATCATTATACAGTCTTCGTCTCATACTGTTTGGATATGAGACAGTTCTAACTAGCATAGTAAAATTAAGACACATTGAATCTATAAATTGTCACCAGAGAAGTTATTTAGGATGAAAGTGAAAGTGTTAGTTGCTCAGTTTTGTCCAACTCTTTCACAGTCCCCTGGCCTACAGCTCTCCGGGGCCTCTGCCCATGGAATTCTGCAGGCTAGAATACTGGAGTGGGTTGCCATTCCATCCTCCAGGGGATCTTCCTGCCCCAGGGGCAGAACCTGGGTCTGAACCTGGATTGCAGGCGGATTCTTCACCATCTGAGCCGTCAGGGAAGCCCATTAGGATGAAAGGAGACTCTAATAGGGCAAATTTGCTCTTGAATCTGCACTGACTCTTGATGACCACTCCCCTTCCTCATGCTCATGAAACACCTTTTCAGCTCCGGTTTTGTGATTTTAGGGGAGACTGATTCCTTTGTTCTAAAATTTTAGCAATTAATTTTTATCTTTTGGAAATTAGAATAGCCTTAAGTAAATTTTCTTTTCTCTTTTAAATACTTGTCTATATTTTACCCTCTAACTGTCAAATTTGATACAACCATAACTGTAGAATATTTCAGGTTGCTGGAATGCAATTTTCTGACCATAAAACTATTACAAGTTTAAAATAGAAACGTGTTATATCATTTCACTTTTAATTATTTCATGCCTTAGTTTTAATTTGATTAAGGTTGTCTTTGTAGTATAAACAAAGCAAGCCAGATTATAATTTCATTTTTCTTTGCCATCTATTCATATTTCAATTTTTCCATGCTGAATATGTCAGGTTTATATATCCTCCCATTCTTAACAAATAGCATGTTTGTTTAATTTTCTGTATCTCAAAATCACACAATGGCTACTTGTTTATGTTAGCAAGCCAGGTATTGTAGAATTTTATTAAAAAGATAATAATCTTCCAACAGCTTCCCCCAAATCCTATTGTTCTGAGTTGAGACGTTTTAACATTCTGTCGTATATTGTATGTATTTATTCAAATAGAAATATAAAAAATTCATACAGATTTGTAGTTATTTTAAAAATAGAATCACCATATAATTAGTAATTTGCAAGTATATATTAAAACTATTTGGCAAAGAGCCAACTCGTTGGAGAAGACCCTGATGCTGGGAAATATTGAAGGCAAAAAGAGAAGGGAGCTGAAGAAGATGAGATGGTTGGATGGCATCACTGACTCAACGGACATGAGTTTGAGCAAATGGGGAGACAGTGAAGGACCAGGGAGCCTGGTGTGCTGCAGTCCATGGATTTGCAGAGTCAGAGACGACTTAGTGACTGAACAACAACTTAAAACTGTATACAGTAGATTTCTTACAAGAAAAAAGTGTAGATTTATCATTCTATTTATAATTATATAATATTCCTTAGGTTGGATACATCATGAACTTTTTGATTATTCACTTTTATCAGCTTGTACATATAGTGCTGTGATAAACATCATTGTACATATGCCCATAATAAGAAAATAAAGACACTGGTCAGAAAATGTATATGTTGTATGATTTTATTTACGTAAGTTGAAAACTAATTTGTGCCAGTAGACACTGGTATTGACATTACTCTTGGGGATATTGGCTGAAATGGGAAATATGGGGGATTCTGAGTGTCAGCTAATACTATATTTCTTTATCTGGGGGCATATTAAATGGGTATGTTGATTATGTGCACCTTTCTTGTTATTTTCCATAAAAGTAAATAAATAAAAGTAATCATATGTTTTATGAGAACATATAGCAAATTTCCTAATTATTTAGGCTATTTCTTGTGATCTTGGGAAATGAAATGGATTTAGTTAAAAGAGAAAAAAAGTAAATAAACTTGTGGATGTCTGTAAAAAAAAATAATGAACAAATAGAGCAACCTTCCATAAATTAAGAAATTTCTGAGACTAAAAACAGAAAAACAAAAATAACAAAACCAACACACAGAAAATAAGAGCAATCAGGCGAGGGGTGTGGTGGGGTGGGAAGTGAAAACTTTGAAGTTCTGAATTGGATCCATCCCTGAACATTAAAAAGAATAAATCTGAAGCAGAACTCAGCTAAGACATTTAACAGTCTATATTTGAATGTATTTCAGACAATGCTAAAATGTGTTAGATGGTCTCTGTATTTTTGCTTATGAAAAACTTATCATTACTTGAGTTAAAACTTTTTCATAATCTATAATGAGAGTTTGTTCTCAAATGTCTTCTCTTACCTGTATAAACTGCTTAGCGTCATTTATGAATAAGGCTACACTGTCTCCAGTAGAATATGGCTAGAATTTCCCAGGAAAACATCCTATTAAATCTGCCGCATTCTTAGATAAACTGAAAATCTTGACCCTGAGGAGGTGGTTGCATGAAAATATACTTTGAAAACTAAATCTCTCACTGGCAGGAAAGAGGAAGAAGTGTTGATAATCCCTAAAGGAAAGCTGTTTTCAGATGCTTCACAGTAAATATTTAGTGTAATGCTAAGAAAACACTCAAACCTCAGCCATAAATAATGTCTTTAAATGGAGCATAGACGTGATTAATGGGGACAATCATTTAATTTATTTTAGAAGTATTAATATACAGAAGCTTTCTAAACATAAAATGATAACCGAGAATGTCAAACAGCTGAGCAGTTTGATATTTTCCTCAGGGAAATATGCTTTTCAGCTCTCATTGAAGAATTACTCCGTGAAGTCTTTGCTAAACAGCCTTGCTAAATACTTAGAAAATAAATGTTTATGAAAACTGTACAGAAAGTAGTCCCTTATTCACTAAAAACCTGATAGTCACAAGGATAAAGCAGCTTAGAGGAATGTGAAATTAAGTGATGAGAAGTATCAACAAAGACACTGTGACTCATGGCTGGGTGCAGGATCAGAATGGCAGCAGATAACCTGGACAACTCACAACTCACGTAGCCATTTATCTGCTGAGGAGCTTGTACTTCCTCCATCCCGCACTTCTCATGATGTCCTCTGCATATGAGTTAAATAAGCAGGCTGAAGACATACAGCCGTGACATACTCCTTTCCCCATTTGGAACCAGTCTGTTGTTCGTGTCCGGTTCTAACTGTTGCTTCTTCGACCTGCGAAGATTTCTCAGAAGGCAGATCAGGCGGTCTGGTATTTTGTCTCTTTAAGAATTTTCCAGTTTGTTGTGATCCACACAAGGCTTTGGCGTATTCCATATTTATGCATTAATATATTTGTTTTTCTCTCTCTGACTTACTTCACCCTATATAACAAAGAGGCTCTAGGTTCATCTACCTCACTAGAATTGATTCAAATGTGTACTTTTTTAAGGCTAACATGTACATTTATGTACAACATATATGTACCACATTTTCTTTATCCATTCATCTGTTGATAGACAACCAGGTTGCTCCCACATCCTAGCTATTGTAAATAGTGCTGCTATAAATATTGGGATACTTGCACTTTTTCAATTATGGTTTCCTCATGGTATTATGTGGGCTTCCCTGGTGTTTAGACGGTAGAGTCGGCCTGCAGTGCAGAAGACTTGGGGTCGATCCCTGGGTCAGGAAGATCCCCTGGAAAGGGAAATGGCAACCCACTTCAGTACTCTTGCCTGGAAAAATCCCATGGACAGAGGAGCCTGGCAGGCTACAGTCCATGGGGTCACAAAGAGTCAGACATGACTGAGCAACTTCACTTTCTTTCTTTCAAGGTTTTATGCCCAATAGTGGTATTGCTGGGTCTTATGGCAGTTTTATTCCCAGTTTTTAATGAATCTCTGTATCATTCTCCATAGCAGCTGTATCAACTTGCATTTCCACCAATAGTACAAGAAGATTCCGTTTTCTCCACATCCTCTCCAGGATTTATTGCTTGTAGATTTTTTGATGATTGCCATTCGGACTTATACAAAGTGATACCTTATTGTAGTTTTGATTTGCATTTCTGTAATAATTAGTGATAATTGAGCATTTTTTTCATGTGTTTCTTGTCCATCTGTCTTTCTTCTTTAAAGAAGTGTCTGATAAGTTACCCGCCTGTTTGCTTTTCTCATATTCAGCTGTCTTTAGCATGATATTTTTTTATTTCAACAAAAAGGATCAATTATATGACATTGGCAAGTTACAACATTTTGATGTATTTTTCTAATTTCTGTTGATAATCACTTAAAGATAGTGTTGCCAAGGTTTATATTAGCAAAAAGAAAATAGACATATGCAGAAATTATTTACAGGTGGATGTTAGTCTATATATTATTAAAATTATAATCCATTTATAGAGCCATATAGATGGTCTAAAGCTTTATTTTGTGCTATAATTCCAAATAAGTACAAGTTTTGTTTATAAATATTTAGTAAATAATTTATAATAAGTCATATAAGCCCAAACACATAGCATTCTCTAAAATATATGCTTCCATATTAAAATGTTAAATATTCAAGGTCATTCTTAGAAGTGTAACATCCAAAAAATGCTTGTCATTCCCCAGTGATGCAAAATGAAATATCATTTTAGTCAATACTAAAAAATTGGAGTAATGTCTTAAATTCTTGTAGTAGTAAGTACTCTCAAATTTTGTATTCTCTGAGCATGATCTGATAAAAAAATTAATTTTCAAAATGGATGTAATAACAGTGAAAAATCTAGAAGGCTTTTGTGTATGCTAATGCAACTTTCATTTAAGGGGAAAACTAGGTCTCCTTGAGTTGCAACAAATGACAGGGTACCTTGTTTCCTATCTTCAGCTGAATATTAGTATGCGAAACATGGGAGAGAATGCACCTAACTTTCGTCATGTTATCGTTCAACCTGATATTTCCCCCAAATTCCAGCAATAAGTGTGCCGGCAGCATCCTGGACATACGATATTCCGTCAGGTTTAAACTTCCCACAGCTGGCATTTATAAAGGATCTCACAGGGAAATATCCAAATAAAGTGGTTTACAATTGTCGCCATTGTCTCACTGTGTAATATTAGAGTCTCCATTCATTTGCATAAGTAATTATAAAAACCATTCTTTCTTTTTTACTTCTTTTGCTAAATACATTACTTTGGAGAGAAATGATGATTTCAAATATTTTCCTTTGAAGCACATTAATAATACCTAACCAAAAATGTAACTAAAACATTAAGCCAGTTCAGGATTGTTTTTGATGCTATATTACTCTAATATTGCTTCTTTTCTAATTTACTTTTAATTGGAGGATAATTGTTTCACCATATTGTGTTGGCCTCTGCCATACAACAATGTGAATCAGATGTTAAGTACACAAATGTCCCCTTATGAATGTGTGCAAAATTGCATTTTTAAAGAGTTGACGTTATATGTGAACATACCATATTTATATATTCCAAACATTTTATTTTCAAAATAGGGCAAAAAATTGACTGATTTTGAAAGTAAATTTACATAAATGGTCACTCAGGTGTATTGGCTGTAACGAGTCTTCAGGTCTATTCTAATCAGTAACTTTAGGCTAAGGAGAGCACATAATAATAGAACAAAGGAGAATTTTAAGTCTCAAAGAGCTCATAATGGAGGATCTTTTTTTATTATCAATAATATTTAATGTGGAAATTGCTATAAAGCTCTGTGTGAACCATTATGTGATACTTTTTGTTTTTTGAATCATAAAACTGGAAAACAAAATTTCATACTTTTTCAGTATTTTTTTTTTGCATTTAAACTTTTTTGAAAAGATAAATTATAGGACATGGTAAATGCATACATTTTTGTTGCTCTGAAGTGAAAGTCGTTCAGTTGTGTCTGACTCTGCGGCCCCGTGGATTATACAGTTCATGAAATTCTCCAGGCCAGAATACTGGAGTGGGCAGCCTTTCCCTTCTCCAGGGGATCTTCCCAACCCAGGGATCGAACCCAGGTCTCCCTCACTGCAAGCATATTCTTTACCAGCGAAGCCACAAGAATACTGGAGTGGGTAGTCTATCCCTTCTCCAGTGGATCTTCCCAACAGAGATATCAAACCGGGGACTCCTGCATTTCAGGCAGATTCTTTACCAACTGAGCTATCAAGAAAGCCCATTTGATTCCCTAGGAGCATTTTGTGGAAATTCCTGCCAGTTTTGTACTTCGGCAAACCAGATGAATGCTGCTTTCTTCTTTACTCCTTAAGTGTGCAAGCCATTTCTGAACAATAGACTGAGACACACTTTGTCAAAACAGGCACACACATATTCACACACACACACACACACGTACACACACACATATTCACACTCACACACACACACACACACGTACACGCACACGTACACACACATATTCACACACACACGTACACACAC
>CM035278.1:74558423-74603631 GCA_020226075.1 Hydropotes inermis | reverse complement strand
TATATATATATTCCAAATGAAGACAGTGAACAGTAAATTCAAGAAATTTATAATGTATTATACTATGTATTTAAAAGATAGTAAATGCTATGGAAATAACAGAGACAGACTCAGAGACAGAGAGATAATTAAAAAGGAGTTAGGAGTGCTTGCTTGGGGCGTGTGTTTTTGGGGTGTGTGTGTGTTCATCTGTGTCTATGTGTGCAGCATAGTCAGAATAGACCTAATAGAGAATTTTACTATTTGATCAAAGATAAGAGGGCAGCTAGAAGGCCAGTGATGCTGCAAGAACAGTACTCCCTCAGACCTTCATAAAGGCACTGACAAAGCCTGAGGTGGAATTAGCTTGTTTCCAGGAGGGCAAGGGAGGAGCACAGTGAGTTGGGGCAATGCAAACAGGTGGGAGAGAGCTGAAAAACAGTCAAGTGGGTGGAGGGTGACTTTGTCACAGGCTGAGCTCCCTGGAAATAAACTGGAAATGGAGGCAGATGTTAATAAGGTAAAGCTCTCAATATAAGGATCTGTATTAACCGACAAATGGAACTGTGCAGAAGCTAGGCCATGGGGCAGCCCCCAGAGTGATTTAGCCCACCTTGGACAGAGCTGGAGATAGACAGACCGCCGGACTGGCCCCCACTGCAGAGGACCTGCTTTATATTCCCTCAGTAGCCCACCGGTGCCTGCAGGATGCCTCTCGAAAGGCGCGTGGCTTTGAGTGAAGCAGCTCTCTTCAGCTAGGCACTTCCTGCAGAATCTGACGTACACACATCGTTAGACAGAAAAATGTGCCCGCAGCCGAATGGAGGTGCCTCTGTCCTGGAAGAGAAGTCTACGTTGTGTGGAACAGACACCCAGTCTTCAACAGATGTTGATGTGCTCAGTTATTCCCTAGTTTCGCTTACATTCTAAGGTCATCTCCTTAATACTCCAGTGGAAACTTTTCTTAAGGAACTCTGTAAGTGAACTTCAGCCCGTACCTGTTCTCCAGGACTGGAGACCCCAGCAGATGAGCATTGTCCCTGTTGTCTGTTACCCATCCCAGATGACCCTAAATGTCTACCCGCGCCCCTGCTGGACCAGACGGAATGCGTGGTAGATGACCTAGAGCCCTAGCCCTGGTAAGACCTAAGATACTGGTTCTCTCACTCTTCCTGAAACATGACTTTTTGACCTATTTACAACCAAATTGGGCAAGCGGATTCCAAAGGTATCAGAGTGGATCACCTAAGTTTGAGTCATATTCATCCATGCCTCACTATGCAACATCAGCCTAACCTTATCCTGATAATTAGTAGAAATTATTCCAACTGGATGGAAAGATCAGCAGGGCCCAATACATTGGCAAGGCTGGTCTCAATAGGTAAGGGATAAGGAGTGGCTTGTGCTATGCATAGTCGCTCAGTTGTGTCCAACGTTTTGAGACCCCATGTCTGTAGTCCCCCAGGCTCCCCGTCCATGGGATTCTCCAGGTAGGAATACTGGGCTGGGTTTCCATGCTTTCCTCAAGGGGATCTTTCCAACCCGGGGTCAAACCCAGGTCTTCCATATTGCAGGCAGATTCTTTACTGTCTAAGCCACTAAGGAAGCCCATAGTGGCTTAGGTGATTTAAATACAGTGAGAGCTTGCAGGAAAGGGAATATAAATATATATATATTAAAGAAATGAGAGGTGAAAAGGGATCCAGTAATAGATATTTTTCTCAAGAAATTTGACCATAAAGTGAAGAAAGAGGGCTAAGAAGGTTGTGAATTTCTAGTCTTTTTACTTTATTTCTTTTGGTCTTTTGGAAAAGGCAGAAGTATATTTCTATTCTGATGAGAAGAAGCAATTAAAGAGTGAGAAGCTGAAAAAGAGAAGAGAGAATAATAGCTGTTTGGCTTAAACAGGATGATATCCAAATTTGCTTTTGGCCAAACTCTATAGTAGTTGAGAATAAATGGAATCAGCATGGAAAGAAAGAAGAGAAAAGCCAAAAACAAATGAAAGCGGACAAGATGGTGTCATGAAAATAAACCCAAGTAAGTGAAAAATGCAATTTATAGTCAGAATGAAAAGCATTATAATGGAAGATTTTTAGACATAGGGTATTTCTGAGTTAGATGACTTTATAGCTGCAGGTTTTCTTCCAATTGCAAGAGTGGAATTAAAGAAAAGTCACTGTTGCAATTCTACGGTCATTCAGAGGCTAAGACTCTGTGATCCCAATAACAGGGATTTGAGTTCCATCTCTAGATGGGGAAATAAGAACCCACATACCTCAAAGCATGGTAAAAAATAAATAAATAAATAAAAGTCACTGATTTGAGAGTAACAACCACTTGTGGCTAAGTTTCTAAACTGGACAATTCAGAACAAAGTCAACTCCTCCACAAAGTGAAAGTGAGAGTTGCTCAGTCGTGTCCGACTCTTTGGGACCCCATGGACTATACAGCCCTTGGAATTCTCCAGGCCAGGATACTGGAGTGGGCAGCCTTTCCCTTCTCCATGGCATCTTCCCAACCTAGAGATCTAACCCAGGTCTCCCGCATTTCAGGCAGACTCTTGACCAGCTGAGCCCCCAGGGAAGCCCAGGAATACTGGAGTGGGCAGCCTATCCTACTCCAGGGGATCTTTCAGACCCAGGAATCGAACCAGGGTCTGCTGAATTGTAGGCAGATTCCTTACCAACTGAGCTATCAGGGAAGCCCAACTTGTCAGCAAGGATGGGGACAACCTTGGAGAGATCTTTCGAAAAACAAGAGAATTCAGAGAGTTATTAAATAAGTCTGTCGAGGAGACATAAAATAATGGTATAAATTCAGATGTATACTTGAGCCTCAAAGGACGGAAATTTATGGAGCAGTAGAGCAGCCTGGGAGTAGCAATTCAGAGCTACAGAACATCAACGCTCCTCCCCTCTGTCTGGGCATGTGAGAGAGGAGCATTTCCCTCCGAGAGTATTGCACGAATGTAAGCTCTCTTCTCAAGTTCAAACTGGGTTTCAGTGAAACACAGGAAGTCATCGGAACAGCTTGTCAAGGCTTGGAGAATTTAGGTAAATGTATTCAATGTGAAAAATAGGCTTATAGACTGAGAGATTAAGCACTGAGTGAATGATCTGACCATTCAAACCTGGGTGCTCTTGCAAGTTGTAAGATGCCAGTACTGGTAATTATGCAGCAGCAATAGATCTGCTGCTCATCTCTGTGTGGGTTCATCTCTACTATTCATCTCTACTTGGGATGTAGAGTCACTTTAGATACAAAAGGTGCATATTTTAGAGAGATATTAATGCTAAAAGATAAGCGTGAGAGGAAGAACTATGAAGTTGCCTGGAATTTGAAAGAGGAACAAGAATCTAGTGAGTAGTATCAGAGACCTAGAAGGAGAATGACAACTGGGGAGTAGGGTTTCAAGGGAATTTTTAAAAAGCAAACATCATGAAAACCTTTTTATCGCACAAATACAAAAGGCCATGCATCAATTCAGCCAATTACATTAATACAACAGTGCGATTGTATGTCATTAGCGAAGGTATTGGAGATTATCTTGCCCACACGTCATTTCCGATACAAGGGAACAAGACAAACAGACCAGCATACTTGGGGAATACCCAAAAACAGCTGGTCAAGGAGAATATGACCTTCTAAAATTTGTTTCCCCAGGTTTTATAAAAATGTAATAATCAGATATATAGCTCATGGTAAAATAATTAGTAAATTATGGAACTGAGTTTTCAAAAATATTTTTCTTTTTAAATATGTAGTAAAATATAGCCATACTAGGTGATGCCAGTGGTAAAGAACCCGCCTGCCACAGGCCTGTGGGAGGCCTAAGGCCTTGATCCCTGGGTTGGGAAGACTCCTTAGAGAAGGAAATGCTAACCCACCCCAGCATTATCACCTGGAGAACCCCATGGGCAGAGGATCCCAGTGGGTTACAGTCCATGGAGTTCCAAGAGTCGGACACAATTACCACCGTGCTTATAACTAGACCATTATCTACATACCTATCTGCCTGGCATTATAATTATGTCTGTTATCTCACATCTCAATAGTATAAACCAACTTCATTAACAATTATAAAATAACTCTTTATAATCAATGATATATTTTGCTTTCCAAAGTATTTTACTCAGGAGAGAAATCTTCAAATGTTTTAAGATTTGATATTAATTTTCACTTCTATACAATTTCCTAATTTCCCTGGCTGTGGTCCTCACACGTCTTACATCAGCACACTTTTCCCAACACATTAATTTAAGATAGTTTTAATGAAATAAAGTAATAAAACACATTTCAGTGAAAATAAGCCTCTTTGTTGTGTGAATAGTATTGTTAAGTGGCAGATATTTACTTTTTGTGTTAAAGTTTGAGTTTAATGTGTGTGCACATGTATGTTTGTGTTCAAGTGTTTGCATGAGAGGGAGTCAGAGTTTTGAACCGTGTTCATCTTTTCTGTGGACAATGACTGTGGGATGAACCTGTTACCTGTTCAAGGCAATTTGCCTTTTGGGGAAAGGAGCTCTGATGCATATAAATCAAAGCCCTTCTCTTTATTTTGTTTTGTATGTTGACACTAGAAAATAAGAAAAGAGCTGAAGAGCTTTATAAGTTCAGCTGTAAATTAATCTATGAAAAGTGAAAGTGAAAGTAGCTCATTCGTGTTGGACTCATGCTGGACTATATAGTCCAGGGAACTCTCCAGGCCAAAGTACTGGAGTGAGTAGCCTATTCCTTCTACAGGGGATCTTCCCAACCCAGGAATCAAACCGGGGTCTCCTGCATTGCAGGCAGGATAGCTAAGAGGGAAGCCCCTTTAATCTGTGAGTATGTACTTAATCACAAAGAGATGTAAAATAATGAATTACCTATGCAGATCCTTTTTTTATTTTTTTCTATTTGGATTTTAGATAAGTTGATGATAGAGAAATAGAGAGAAGGGTGATAAATGAACAGATAAAATATATCTGTGAATTTTTCTGTTTTGAAAGCATATTTATATTATGAAGTTGTGAGTTGAATTTTCTTCACTGATTCTTGTTGATAGATTATTATTACTATGTTTCTCTGGATACTCTATACTTTACATATTTATCATTTAACTTTGTTTTTTTTTTTACCTAAGTGATTTAAATAATTGCTTTAAAAAATTTTAAAATCATTCATTTTGAATAAGAGGGAGCATTCTAAATTCTAGCAAAGAACTCATGTTTCTTTGTATAATGAGCTATGATATTATGCACTTATACATATTTTCCTCTCTTTTTCCCCAAGGTAATCCCACTCTAGATACTCTATTGTATTTTAAGTCATGTGTTTGTAAATACAGGCATGATAATTGATTTGGAGAAAATAAATACAATTAGAAACTACTCTCCCAATGGTTTATTAAATCAATTTGGTCTCATTAAAAAACTTTGCACACCCACATTGTATCAGGCACTGTACTAAATGTGAGGAATACAAATAAATATATACTCTAAGCAGTCTTCCAAAAAGCTTATGTTTTAATATGAGAGACAGAAATAAATGAGTGCATTTTAGTTATGAATATTTATGAGAGGCGCTAAGTGATATAAAACTGGATAACCATATTCACATAAGCGTTTCTTTCAATATATTATTCACAATCATGCATACCATCCTTTACAGAGACTATACATATGCGACATGTTTATTGATGTAATATTTGTTGAGAAAAAGGCTAAATGAATGAGTGCATGAATGAAGAAAGCTTTGCACTAAGTTAAATAGAGGCACCAAGGAAGCAGTAACTGACTGTGCTGAGTGAATCAGGGAAGATTTAACAGCAGAAGACATGGTCAGTTCAGTCTTCCAAGACATAGGAGCTGTCCCACGCGACTGATGTGGGGCATGGGATTCCAAGACAAGTGAAGAAGCTGAGCAAACTCTCAGGTCAGGTATCGAAGAGCTCAGTCCAGACGGGTGAGCATCCTCATGCTAATGAGGGCCGGGCTGGAGAGCCAGGGGAAGGGCAGGCGGGAGGGAGGGCGGGCTGGCAGCGAGGTGCGGCCACACACACGCTTTTAACAGGCACCCAGACCCCCTGTCCCACGTGACTTCATTAAGCAAAAAAAGGAACGTGTTCTTCTGCTTATCCTACTGTTGCCTGAGAACCCCTCTTATCACTTTCCAAATAGCCACTATGCTACTATTTTGAGCAGCCACATGAGAAAACACTTAATTGGCAATTCTGTTATGGTGAATCTTTAAAGAATATTAATGAAATATATAAAATTATGGGATTGGCATTTTGGAAGGACTCCCTTGGGGGTAGTATCCAGGGTGAACTGGAGAGAGCAGATGATAGGTATTACTTTTCTCTATGGGTTAACACTTAGATCTGGTCAGCTCCGTGTTTATTTGCTAGTCAGAAAATGTCCTGAGTATTTAAAGGATTACTGTGTTTTTTTTTTTCAAGAGTTAGATTTAAGGAGCAGAGGGAATACAGTTAGATACAGTTGGTATTCACAACCGCTGAGTTGCCAAAGGGTGTATTTTAAATATCTTTAAATTATATATCTGTGTATTGTCTCCAAGGTAAGATTTGTGTTTTCAACCTCCAAGAGTAGAAAATATAAACAGTTCAGCACCTCTCCAGTTTGCCTTGACCAGCTACTCTAATCCCTAGCAGCCAGTTAGTTACTGTAAATTAACAGTGTGATAGATGACAGCATGTGACAATAATCGCAGAAGTCATCTTGAAAGACTAGGAACCTACCTAAGGAAATCAGCCTTGAAAGAGTGAAATCAATTCGTACTCCTTCCCGTTCCCATTAAGTTGTTACTTCTTCTCCTTAATTGGAATTTCATCTAAACAGAATTACGAACATCAGAATACCAGGGTTTCCTTTCATCTTCGTGAAGAAGTATAAACAATTCATATGAACTGAGAAGGCTTGCACTGTGAGTTATGGTTAAGGGTTAGAGAAAGTGCTACACACCTTTTACAGTTTGTTATCCAATGCCGATCACAGCTGAGTCAGAACATGTGATCATATTTTACACATTTACCACGTGATCCACTAAACCAAGTACCATGCACTGTTAGCTCTAACACTCTCAAGAGCAGTTTCACATATAAAGTATTTTCATTTAAAACGTAGTATCTTCAAAGGACAGGTTTTTAGTGCTGAACCTACTCATAAGTATACTCACATAAATAGTATATACCTTAATGTGTACACACACATCTATGTGTTCTAAGTCACTTCACTTATGTCCAGCTCTTTGCTGCCTCCTGAATTGTCACCTGCCAGGCTCCTCTGTCCCTGGCATTTTCCAGGCAAGAATATTGGAGTGGGTTGTCATTTCCTCCTCCAGGGGATCTTTCTGACCCAGTGATCAAACCCATGTCTCTTATGGCTCCTGCATTGCAGGTGCATTCTTTACCACTGAGGCCCTGGATAGTCCATACACATGTCTATATAGAACTAGAAATTAACAAATGAGTATTACTGAATGACTTCTCCATGAGGTTCACATAGGTTTCCCTAAGAAGGTTGTAGCATTAGATGGATGGCAAACATAAAGAGTGATGTGAGTTAAAGGCAAGAGAATGTGATTTGGAGTTAATTTTTTTATTTCTGCATTGTACAAGCTTTATCTTAGGGAAAGAATGTAAATTCCAGCTGTAACTATGAAATAAGATAGACTTCCCTCATATCTCAGTTGGTAAAGAATCTGCCTGCAAGTAGGAAACCCAGGTTTGATTCCTGGGTTGGGAAGATCCCCTGGAGAAAGAAACAGCAACCCACTTCAGTATTCTTGCCTGGAGAGTCCATGGATAGAGAAGCCTGGCAAGCTATTGTCCATGGGGCTGCAAGATCTGGACACAACTCAGTGACTAAACTACCTGATTTAGTGCAAAATAAGACAACGTCAGTGATAACACTTCCTCACAGCTAGAGATAGCTACACATAATAGCAGTACTTTGCCACTGGTGACATCTGAGTCCAAGTACAAATCAACTAACTGAAATTTCTGTGTTTACAGTTCTACCACACATTTGGGTAATTCTTTATGATTGAGTCACTTTGTCAATATTCTTGGATTTAAAATAGAACATTAGTAGCATAAATGTTTGCTTTTTAGCTCTTCATGAATAATTTCAAAGATCAATAGTATGTGTTATATATATATGATGTGCAAAATTGTAACTTTGTTGGAATTCACATTTGAATTATGGCTAAGTCAGCCCCATCTATTACCTTAATGAGTCAGATTAGTCCCATTAAAAACCATATCTCCAAAGTTTGAGTCTGGGTTCTCCTGAAAACAGCCTGAGACAGTGGCTTTCACGCAGGTGTGCATTTGCAAAGCCATCTCAAGCATCACAGGAGGGGGATGGAGAGGAGGGGGCGGCTGTCGAAATGAACTAGAGAAAATGGGATACACAAGCAAGGAAGTCTGTAGAGAGCTGTGCTGGACAGATAGGTATGCAGTTCCCTGAAACCTCATCCTGGGAGATGTGTAGAGAGACCTGTGAATTTTATTCTCAGGCTTTCTACCCAGGGTAGGAAAAAGAGGCAGGATTTATCTGCTGACTCCAGGTCCCTGTTGGCCAAATGTGAGCATTAATTGCCACAAATAGAGGTCACACATGCGTAAGGGATGTGCATTCACCAGGGAAGAGCTGATTTCCTTGGGCATCCCATGTCACAGCATCAGAGAATCCCAGAGCAAGAAGCAAGTCGTAGGCAGCAAGGGTTGGAGGTGAGGCACTCTCAGATTGCACCTACATGAAGCTGATGGACACCTCTGTGGGACTGCTTGGCACACCATGATTGAAGTAGTAGGGAGGCGAGGTGAATTTCAAAGTGGTATACAAGAAGCTTCCAACATTTTAAGCAATGTACTCTTCTAAAGAGTAGCTGTTTCTTACTTCTGACAAATCTGATGAGCATCTGAGAATCTTCTGCATATAACATTTTCTGTCTTAAGTGAAAGATGAGAATAAATACAAAAACTGGTAGAATAAAGTGAAATTTGTGAAGAAAAGTGTCTAATAGGGATATTTCTCTTTTGTAAATTGATGATATAAAATTTCTTGTGTGGCAGATTCAACTGATCTATGAAAATTCACCAGCTTATCATCATTTCTTATATGGCCAGATTGTGATTTAAAAGTTCTGAAGCAATCAGTTATGCATGATATAAGGGAGAATATAAGTAATATTAAACTCAAGAAGAAAACAAATTAGCCCATTTGCACTACAATTATTCTTTTGATATTTAAGCTATAAGTCATCTAACTTCTCTACACTATTTTGAAAGTTACTGTTCAGTTTAATCACCTTCAGAAAGATTCACTGAACGGCAGCCTCTTGTTTTTAGACCTCCAGGAGGTATATAGGTAAAATACTAAAGATTAAGTTGGAGGAGATGCATTTTGGACTTGCTTTTGTTCCTATACCATTTCATGACTTTGGAAATAAATTTAGCTTTTGGAGGATTTAATTTTCTCACCTTTAAATGAGAGATTCAATCAAATGGACTATTATTGCTTTAATCTGTGCAATGCAATGGATCTTCTTGACACAGATCCTCTATTGTGACTGTCTATCATCGTCCCCGTGTGAAACCAATCTCGTCTTCATCTCTATCTCATGTCTCCTATGTCTTATAACACACATAATCTTAGAACCGTCTTTCCAAGCGTGAGCAACTGAATCTTTACAGAAGTATAAATGTCTGTGTGGCTCTATCAGTTGCCTTTTCTAGATGACATTTTAAAATTTTAAAATTCTGTTTGACTCTGAATCATAAACGTGTTCAAAGACTTTCATAGTTTTCCTTAAAAGCATATGTAAATGACACTGACTTCCTTGGGCTTATCACTATAAATGTTGACCTTATAATAATGCTTTATAAGTTTTCATTTTATATTCAGCCAAAAGCAATTAAAACTACCGGTTTCTGTCATTTATTTGAGTCAGGATTTTTTATCATTTAGAAAAAGTTCTGTTTAAATTGTGGAAGTAAAACATTATGCAGCTCCTTATTGCTTGCTGTCATTTTGAGAGACATAGTTTTAGAAAATATTGAATTAAGTTCAGAAATAGCATTAGTAATGCAGTTTCTCTGTGCTTGCCTGACAGTTAGTACCGAATTTACTTGTACTTATAGATCACTCTATGTGCTGTCAGGTTTATTGGTTAATTTCATCTGTTGCCATTTCTTGAAACTGAACTATTATAATGTCACTCTATTATAAATTCAGTTCTCCCAAAATTGCAGGTTTTTACATTTTTCTCATTGTTTTTTTCTCACTTAAAGCCCAGTTTTTTTTAAAGACTAGACAAGTGTGACACTGACAAAGAAGAAGCCAGCAAAGAATATGCCAGAGGAAAGGGATGATTAAACACGCTGTCCTTTTCCAGTGGTGGGACACTGATCACACAGCCTCTCATGCAAGCTCCCAAGGCTTAGCAGAACCCCTGAGTGCCCCAGCATCCATGTCACTGTTATTGTGCTGCCTTTTGGCAGCTGTTGCGATTATTAGCCTCGTTGTGATGAAGATTATTCTCTGGATGTTACCTTTGGCTCAGGTGTTGTTGGCTTAACCTTCCTCAAGACCAGTGAAAGCCAAACCAGAACAGTGACCTGGGAACAAGCCCAGGGCAGAGTTTTGTCTGGCTCATCCATGGCATGAATGCTTGACAATCACTACATTTTAAAGGTATGAAAATAAGAATCATTTAAATTTTGTGCACCTGATAGTCATTCCTCTTGCTATTGTTTAATATTATACACAAAATTATGCTCATAGCTCAGTCGGTAAAGCATCTCCCTGCAATATGGGAGACCTGGGTTCAAATTCTGGGTTGGGAAGTTCCCCTGGAGAAGGAAATGGCAGCCCACTCCAATATTCTTGCCTGGAGAATCCCATGGACAGAGGAGCCTGGTGGGGTATGGTTCATAGGATCACAAGAGTTGGACATGACTTAGAGCTATGTTTTATTTTTTTAACATAAAAATAAACAAAACTAAGTCAAAGCCCAATTTTTCTATTGACTTTTTCCTTTATTCTCATGTTCAGTTTGCTAAAAGTGGGAATAAGCATACTTGGCCATTGAGTTGTGAAGACCAAAATTTGAATGTGATGGTATACTATGAAAGTGAAGTCACTCAGTCATGTCAGACTCTTTGTGACCCCATGGACTGTAGCCTACCACATTCCTACGTCTATGAGATTTTCCAGGCAAGAATACTGGAGTGGGTTGTCATTTCCTTCTCCAGAGGATCTTCCCAGGGATCGAACCCAGGTCTCCTGCATTGTAGGCAGCCGCTTTACTGTCTGAGCCACCAGGGAAGCCCAATTATACTATGAATATGTGTATAAACCACATAATTTAAAAAACGTGTGAGATGACCTGGTCCATCCTAGCTTTAGATATACATAAATATGTTTTTGGGGAAAGAAATTACATTTTTCAAGTTACCCACTGTATGCTTAAATATTAGTCTGCTTTAAATTCAAAGAATAAGTTTAAAAGGTTTCAATGTCTACAGCTTGACACTTCAGTAGAAACTGCATATAAACAGAGTATCTAAGACTAAACTAATGGTGTCTTTAATGTCAATTCTGTGAATGAATTTATAAATTTAATTATATTTCATAAGCATGAAATCAAGTACATACTATCATCCTATGTAAAATAACTAGCTTCAATGTCAAGTCACCTGGAGCCAGTTCATTCAGGCCTGGAATTCTTTTCTTTTCCCTCTTTGCTTTCACAGTAGCCAGTAGTGAGTTTCCTAGAGAAAGCTTATTAATCAGAATCCAAACGGAGCATGCACTCATCTTTATGGTCTATGCAAAATGTTGGAAATGTTCTGTGCCTCATAAATGTTTATTAGAGGAACTGGTGAACACAGAGTGTAAGTCTATGTAAGTGGCACTGTGGTTTTCTCAGAGTGCAGGTTAGTTACCATACCTCTGTTGGAGATAAATAACTTTTCAAGAGGAGGGATTAAATACTAAATGTAAACAAAAGTGCCTGGTTAAGTTTTTGTCTCATTGTTTATGTAGCTGTTTTTAAGGATAAACTTTATACAAATATTTAGAACCTTGGTTTATACATCTATTGATTTTAACATTTTTTCATTAACATGACAGAGGACTGAGTTTATATATTTAATAAACTTGGACTTTTCCCCCAAAGCATGTGAAAATCTGAGATTATCAACCTAGGTACATAATACCATCGTGTAAAATATATGTATATATGGATATGAATACACTTTATATTTCTGATTCTTTTTCTCCCACTTAAAATGAGAAAGTAAATAATATGCATATTATGTGTGTATATAATTAACATATACATATATTTGTGTGTATACATATATATAAGTGCACGTATATAGTCTTTCTTTCTGAATGTTTACATTGAAGAATTAAACTGCTCTTAAATTAGAGAAGGTTTTTAAAACTATGATGTTTAAAGAAAAATTATCACACGGTTGAAGGTCCTTTAGAATCTACATACCTAACACATCAGAATCCAGAAATAGAAGTCAACTGACTCTAACCAAAGAGGCATCCTAGCAATACCTAGATTCCTAGGAAGATAAAATTGAGTTGCCTTATTCTATTCCCAAGGGCTTCCCAAGTGCTGCTAGCGGTAAAGAACCTGACTGCCAGTGCAAGACACATAAGAGACGAGCATTTGATCCCAAGGTTGGGAGAACCCCCTTGAGGAGGAAATAGCAACTCACTCTGGTGTTCTTGCCTGGAGAATCCTATAGACGGAGGAGCCTGGGGTCCATAGGGTCACTCAGAGTCCGAAATGACTGAAGCAACTTGGCATGCATTATATTCCTAAGAGAAATGGTTACTATAGAATGAAATCCCCAATTTCTACTGATTACCAAGAGGCACATATGCAACACATTTTTGCCCCACAAAATTCCTAGCATGTTATGATTTCAAATAGAAATCCTTTTTTTCTCTCTTGAAAATCATATACCATTTATCCCTAGTATGTTTGTCTGACTCATTGCCTTGAGAAAATTGTACCTCAAACAGATATTAAGCTTTGCAGGGCCAGAAAAAACAACAGAAGGCCAAGAAAAGATGCTGATGTGCAGTGAGCAGTACTCTCTTTATTCACTTTGTGTGTGTGTGCTCAGTCGAGTCTGGCTTTTTGCAGGCCCATGGACTGTAGCCCGCCAGGCTCTTCCATCCACGGATTTCCAGGTAAGAATAGCAGAGCAGGTTGCCATTTCCTACTCCAGGAGATCTGCCCAGCCCAGGGATCAAAGCCGTATCTCTTGGGTCTCCTAAACTGGCAGGTAAATTCCTTTACCATGAAACCATGGGGTCGTATTATGTTCATGTAAGTATTAAGATTTTATAACTGAAATACTATTGTGTGAATGGTATTGTCTTTAAAGGATTTGGTAACCATATTAAGAAAATATTTATCAATTTTTCTTCTGTTCAATCCCATACAACTGTGCCAAACTTTTATTCAGTTAATATAGAGAGTCATATACACAAGGGAAAAACAAACAAAATCCTGAATCAGAATATAGGCAAGTAAATAATATACATGTGTGTGCCAGCCTCATATAGGCATTAATTGCTAAAATGGGTATTTCAAAATGTGTCATTGTGACTTAGAATTATATCTATTATAGTCCTTTAATATCCTCTAAAATTTGATGAATAAGATTTCAAATTTGCCTTACAGTATCCTTATAAACTTCACAGATTAAAACCTTAGTTACACTTGGTATGGAAGGAGAGACAAAACAACCTGTCTCCAAGCCCTACAGTTAAGAGATGATAGATAAAGGTGATGATAGATTGACAGAAAGATAGATTAGTGGCTAGACAGATAAAGAACACCTTTGCTTTTATTGGTTATTGAGAGGATTCCAATGCCAAACATGCTTGAGAATGCCTGCTTTAGTTCTAAGCTGCAATGATATTTAGAGGTCAACCAATGCATCTTTCAAAGATGTAGCCACTATGGTTCAGAACATTTTTCTTCTGACTGATGTATTTGCATGCAAGAATTTCATTTACAATGAACAAAACTGCCTACTATGTAGGCAGAAAGGATAGTGATGTGTTAAAATGATACCATTTTGCACACTTTCTTCAAGAAAAAGTGAGCACTAGAGTGTTAGAGAGTGAATGTTTCTCTTTAATGCATGATGACCCTGTCAAGATGTTGACAAAAAGTGGCAGGTGACTCTATTGTGCATGGGTCAGCAGGCTTTGGGCTTGTCAAAATCATGATCCACTACTGTGCCTACCTTCATTTCTCAGTGGGAAACTCTCTGAGGTTTTCGTACAAGAAAATGTACCACAAATTGGGAAAATAAAGATAATTGACAAAGAAAAAATCTCTTTGAACTGTCTTAGTGTTTAGTTACCTCATACGAAGTGACACTGTAAGCATTTAAATGCAGATTTTAGCTAGAATTGATGCTGAATCACAGCAAGGGATTGGACCTTTCCCATCAATCATCAGAAATTTATCATGCCTATTTCTGTTTTTTGTTTTCTATGCACCTTTTTACTTTAGCATCAAACTACTCAGAATCATCCCTTTACATTTTACAAGTTAAAAGTGTCAATAAGCACATGTTTTAGTATTATCTTGCTCTGTCAACCTTATATAAATAATTCTGTTTTAAATAAAACAAACAAGCTCCTTGTATAGTGTAAATTTTAAATTCCATTATTAACTTGCTTGGTGGTTAATAATACTTGTCCTAGCTGTCTTGCACTGTTCCCAAAACAAGTGAGAATTTTGCGTGGGAAAACACTGAACCCATGTCCGCAATGAATTGTCCAGATGCCCTTTCAGTACTAAAGTATCATTTTTTTTTCTGCTGCTGGGATTGTCGCCACCACACAGCCCTCAGTTGTCGGCTTCAGAATTGATTTGACAGGAGAGATGCCTCAAGCCTATGGTCCTACTCCAGTTTCAGGGCAGGGTGCCTCAAACATCAGTTGTTAAAGATGAATAAAGGCCTGGCCCCTCTCTTTGATTCATGATGGTTACAGAGGTCCCCATGAAACTTTCTTAGACCTTTATCAGGACTACATTACACCCTGATTTCTCCTTGCCATACCCTGCACCCTTCCTTTAGATTTACTGCTATATTCATTATACATTTAAAATGGTCAAAATAGCTAATTTTACGTTCTATGTGTTTTATCACATCTTAAAGGAGACAAAACTACTGATCAGTGAATAATAATGTGTCTTAATTTCAAATGCATGCTAGATACACAGGTCCTACCTCACAAAATAGACTAAAGAAGCTTAGCTGATGCAAGTTTTGTTATACTGGATACTTCAAACCACTTCACTGAAAATCTCCGAAAACGAAACTATTAACCAGTTTGGATTTATGAATTTGTGCAGTTCTTCCTCTTGTTGAAAATAACCTTCAACACTTTCCTCAACTTTGATATACATACATACATCAAAGATTCTACAGGTTTCATTGATATTCAGAGCTCCATGTATAAAATAAAAGAATATCAGAACTACTAGGGAAAAAAACAATGGCAAGCAAATATGATGCTTTAGAATCAGAGTATAGAAATAATATAAATTAGAAAAACAGGTATTTTCTTTTGTGTTGCTTTTGTGTCCCTGAAGTACCTTCCAGCAAAGCTTCTGCTTTTCTAAAGCTTCCTTCCATTCTTCAGTTCTGCCTATTCTCTCTAGTTTAAGATGCTGTTTTAACCAAAAGTAGATTGGAGGAAGCTGATAAAATAGTGAAGTATCAGTTTACACACACACACACGCATATGCACACACACACTCACCTATATGTATACACATGAACTGACCACCACAAGTGTCATCACTGAATGTTGCCATTTGCAAGGTCAACTAAAAAATCCTGGAATCTCAAAGCTGTAAGAAAAAACAAATAACTCATAAAACCTCTGTCATTAACCATCGTTTCATTCATATATGAATATCTATTGTCCATACTCACACAAAATCTACCAGGTTTGGACTATGTCTAATCTCATTTATGCTGCTTGTACTTATGCCAAAGAACTCCCAGATGCAGTTTCCCTGTGTTTGAAATAGATTCATGGTTATTAAACCAAGAGATGGTTTTGACTGGTGGGAGGAAGCATTTGAAGTAATTAATGAAAAATAGATAATGATAATTTTGTAGTATAAGATGACCAAAAGGAAATTATCCTCCACTGGAATTTCAATATGAAATCATCTCAGTTAATTAAGTTAGGTATATCATACAGTGTAACTAATGGCAACAATGTAGCTAAACATGAATTGATCGTCTTTTGGAAATATTGAAACAGACTGAAAATTAAATTATCAGGAAATATGCTCTCATATTTGAATTGTCATATAGTGCATTAAAATTTGTTTAAAACTATATTCAAGATTGGATTATTAAACATCATCATTTTTAAGGGAAATCTGGATGCTTTCCAACCACACAGTAATGAGCAGGACTCTTAGCGTTCCACAGAGTGGTTCAGGGTTTCTCTGAATTCCATTCATGTTTGAGATCTAGAAATACTTCACAGTCCAAGAAGAAAGGTAGAAAAAGGAATCAAAATGGCTTCCTTTTTCTATAATTCTCTTGTTTTTTTCCTATGATAATCAGGCAATTTTGACAAACTAGTTTTAACTATCTGAAAGCATAAATACCATATTTAAGGATGAACAGAAAGATTAGCTTGTCCTTTCTGTTATTCAAAACAAAATAAAAATATATAATTTTGAAACAATAATATGTTCCACCTAAGAAGCAACAGAAACAAAATCCACAAAAAGAACAACAGAACTCTAACCAGGGCCCTGCTTTCTAGATATTTAAATGGTTAAGACAATAATGAGATCATTCTCCTTGGTCCACTCATGATCAAGATGCTGAAAACAGTTGGGTGGTTGGGATTGACATCATCTTAGCTTAGGGAAAGGAGATAAAGGGGATACAGGTTAAAAAAAAAAGAAAAACATGTCTCAAGATGACAGGGAGGTGGTAAAGAAAAGAAAGGCAAGAATGAATAGAGAAAGGATGCAGAAGATGAGGAAAAGGGGAAAAGTGCATGGAAGAGGGAGGGAAGGCATTGGAGAGAGAAGGAAGTGAGATAGACACAGGCAGGAATATGAAAATGCAGCAACAGTAAGTGAGATTGGAGGTTGAAAAGACCACAATAGACTAAGATAAAATAAAGACTTACAAGCAGATCCCAACAGAATCCTGCTAATCTAGGCCCCCAGACTACACTGTCATCTGCAGGTTCCAGCAGACCCAGGCAAGACCCACAGCGCAGGTAGGTTCCTCCGTTCCAGGTTCCCCAGGCATTCCAGGAATGCCCCACAACTCCCTCAGCTCCGAGGGATTTGAGGGTCCCCGGGAATCCAGAGATAATTCATTCTGACTCCTGATCTGTCCTACAGTCCTGGGTGGTTACTGAGGCCCAGGTCTGCACAGGTTTCCACAGCCCCAGCTACGAGCAGGTTTCCCTGGACCCAGCTCCTGGCTGACCTTCTCAAAGCAAGCTCCCATGGCATTGGGCAATTCCTAGGGCAACAAGCCTTCATGGATCACAGGCTTGCCATGGTGAAGGCGCTTGCTTAACCCAATGAAGCTACGAACCATGCCATGCACCCATGCTATAACTCACTATGACAGGTCATAGTGAAAAGTTCAGGCAAAATCTGGTCACTGGAGAAGGAAATGGCAACCCACTTCAGTGATCTTGTCTGGAGAACCCCCATGCTGTTTTTAATCACTAAGTTGTGTCTGACTCATTTGCAACTGCATAGACTGTAGCTCAACAGGCTTCCATGGGGTTTCCAAGGTGAGAATACTGGGCTGGGTTGCCATTCCCTTCTCCAAAAGAACCCCATGAAAAGCATAGAAGAGCAAAAAAGATAAGATACAAGAAAATGAGCCCCCCAAGTCAGAAGGTGTCAAATACACTCGTGGGGAAGTTCAGTTCAGTCGCTCATTCATGTCTGACTCTTTGTGACCCCATGAACCACAGCATGAATATAGTAAAGTTGCAGGACATAAAATTAACACACAGAAATCCCTCACATTCCTATACACTAACAATGAGAAAACAGAAAGGAAAATTAAGGAAACAATACCATTCAAAATTGCAACAAAAAGAATAAAATGCTTAGGAATATATACACCTAAAGAAACAAAAGACCTTTATATAGAAAACTATAAAACAGTGATGAAAGAAATCAAAGAGGGCACAAATAGATGGAGAAATTAACCATGTTCATGGTTCAGAGGAATCAATAGAGTGAAAAAGAATATACTACACAAAGCAATCTATAGATTCAGTGCAATCCCTATCAAGCTACCAACGGTATTTTTCACAGAACTAGAACAATAATTTCACAATTTGTATGGAAACACCAAAAACCTCGAATAGCCAAAGCAATCCTGAGAAAGAAGAATGGAACTGGAGGAATCAACCTGCCTGACTTCAGGCTCTACTACAAAGCCACAGTCATCAAGACAGTATGGTACTGGCACAAAAACAGAAATATAGATCAGTGGATCAGAATAGAAAGCCCAGAGATAAATCCACGAGCCTATGGACACCTTATCTTTGACAAAGGAGGCAAGAATATACATTGGAGAAAAGACAATCTCTTTAAAAAGTTGTGCTGGGAAAACTAGTCAACTACTTGTAAAAGAATGAAACTAGAACACTTTCTAACACCATACACAAAAATAAACTCAAAATGGGTTAAAGATCTAAATGTAAGGCCAGAAACTATAATTTCCTACAGGAAAACATAGGCAAAACAGTCTCCAACCTAAACCACAGCAGGATCTGCTATGACTCACCTCCCAGAATATTGGAAATAAAAGAAAAAATAAACAAATGGGACCTAATTAAAATTAAAAGTTTCTTCACAATAAAGGAAAGTATAAGCAAGGTGAAAAGATAGCCTTCAGAATGGGAGAAAATAAGAGCAAATGAAGCAATGGACAAGGAATTAATCTCAAAAGTACACAAGCAACTCCTGCAGCTTAATTCCAGAAAAATAAATGGCCCAATCAAAAAGCAGGCCAAAGAACTAAACAGACATTTCTCCAAAGAAGACATACAGATGGCTAACAAACACATGAAAAGATGCTCAACATCACTCATTATCAGAGAAATGCAAATCAAAACCATAATGAGGAACCATTTCATGCAGTCAGAAAGGCTGCTACCCAAAAGTCCACAAGCAATAAATTCTGGAGAGGGTGTGGAGAAAAGGGAGCCCTCTTACATTGTTGGTGGGAATGCAAACTAGTACAGCCACTATGGAGAACAGTGTGGAGATTCCTTAAAAAACTGGAAATAGAACTACTATATGACCCAGCAGTCCCACTCCTGGGCATACACAGCCAGGAAACCAGATCTGAAAGAGACACGTGTACCCCAATATTCATCGCAGCACTGTTTATAATAGCCAGAACATGGAACCTAGATGGGCAACCTAGATACCCATCAGCAGATGGGTGGAAAAGAAAGCTGTGTTACATATACACAATGGAATATTATTCAGCCATTAAAAAGAATACATTTGAATCAGTTCTAATGAGGTGGATGAAACTGGAGCCAATTATACAGAGTGAAGTAAGCCAGAAAGAAAAACACCATTACAGTATACTAACACATATATATGGAATTTAGAAAGATGGTAATGATGACCCTATATGTGCGACAGCAAAAGAGATAGAGATGTATAGAACAGTCTTTTGGACTCTATGGGAGAGGGCAAGGGTGGGATGATATGGGAGAATGGCATTGAAACATGTACATTAACATATGTGAAATGAATCACCAGTCCAGGTTGATGCATGAGGCAGGGTGCTTGGGGCTGGTGCACTGGGATGACTCAGAGGGAAGGGATGGGGAAGGAAGGTGGGTGGGGGTTCAGGATGGGGAACACATGTACACCCATGGTGGATTCATGTCAATGTATGGCAATACCAATACAATATTATAAAGTAAAAATAAATAAATAAATAAAACTGAAAACAAAAATAAATAGGTATATCTTTCCTTTTCTTCTTTGCATTTCAATTCTCTTCTTTTCACAGCTAAGATTTCCTCAGACAATTGTTTTGTTTTTTTGCGTTTCTTTTTCTTGGGGATGGTCTTGATCCCTGCCTTTTTAACAATGTCACAAACCTCCACCCACAGTTCTTCAGGCACTCTGTCAATATAATCCAAACCTTTGAATCTATTTCTCACTTCCACTGTACAATTGTAAGGGATTTGATTTAGGTCATATTTGAATGACCTTGAGGTTTTCCCTACTTTCTTCAACTTAAGTCTGAATTTGGCAATAAGGAGTTTTTGATCTGAGCCACAATGATCTCCTGGTATTGATTTTGCTGATTGTATAGAGCTTCTTCATCTTTGGCTGCAAAGAATATAATCAATCTGATTTTGGTATTGACCATCTGGTGACGTCCATGTGTAGAGTCTTCTCTTGTGTTGTTGAAAGAGGGTGTTTGCTATGACCAGTGCATTCTCTTGGCAAAAGTCTATTAGCCTTTGCCCTGCTTCATTCTGTACTCCTAGTCCAAACTTGCCTGTTACTCCATTTATTTCTTGACTTTCTACTTTTGCATTCCAGTCCCATATAATGAAAAGGGCATCTTTTTTTGGTGTTAGTTCTAGCAGGTCTTGTAGGTCTTCATAGAACCATTCAACTTCAGCTTCCTCAGAGATCTCTTCAAGAAAATTAGAGATACCAAGGGAACATTTCATACAAAGATGGGCACAATAAAGAAAAGAAATGGTATGGGCCTAGTAGAAGCAGAATATTATGATGAGGTGGCAAGAATACACAGAAGAACTGTACAAAAATGATCTTCATGACCCAGATAACCACGATAGTGTGATCACTCACCTAGAGCCAGACATCCTGGAATGTGAAGTCAAGTTGGCCTTAGGAAGCATCACTATAAACAAAGCTAGTGGAAGTGATGGAATTCCAGTTGAGCTATTTCAAATCCTAAAAAATGATGCTGTGAAAGTGCTGCACTCAATATGCCAGCAAATTTGGAAAACCCAGCAGTGGCCACAGGACTGGAAAAGGTCAGTTTTCATTCCAATCCACAGGAAGCAATGCCAAAAATGCTCAAAAAATAGTATGGTTGCACTCATCTCACACACTAGCAAAGTAATGCACAAAATTCTCCAACCAGGCTTCAACAGTACCTGAACTGTAAACTTCCAGATGTTCAAGCTGGATTTAGAAAAGCCAGAGAAATGAGACACCAAATTGCCAACATTCGCTGGATCATTAAAAAAGCAAGAGAGTTCCAGAAAAACATCTACTTCTGCTTTACTGACTATGCCAAAGCCTTTGACTGTGTGGATCACAGTAAACTGAAAAATTCTTAAAGAGATGGGAATACCAGACCATCTGACCTTCCTCTTGAGAAACCTGTACGCAGGTCAAGAAGCAACATTTGGAACCGGACATGGAACAATAGACTGGTTCCAAATTGGGAAAGAAGCACATCAAGTCTGTATATTATCACCCTGCTATTTAACTTGTATGCAAAATACATCATGAGAAATGCTGGGCTAGATGAAGCACAAGTTTGAATTAAGATTGCTGGGAGAAATATCAATAACTTCAGATAAGCAGATAGAACCATCCTTAGGGAAGAAAGCAAAGAAAAATTAAAGATCCTCTTGATGAAAGTGAAAGTGGAGAGTGAAAAAGTTGGCTTAAAGCTCAACATTCAGAAAACTAAGATCATGGCATCCAGTCCCATCACTTCATGGCAAATAGATGGAGAAATAGTGACAGACTTTATTTTTGGGGCTCCAAATCATTGAAGATGGTGACTGCAGCCATGAAATTAAAAGATGCTTGCTCCTTGGAAGAAAAGTTATGACTAACCTAGACAGCATATTAAAAGCATAGACATTACTTTATCAACAAAGGTCTGTCTAGTCAAGGCTATGATTTTTCCAGTAGTCATGTATGGATGTGAGAGTTGGACTCTAAAGACAGCTGAGCACATAATAATTGGTGCTTTTAAACTGTGGTGTTGGAGAAGACTACTGAGAGTCCCTTGGACTGCAAGGAAATCCAACCAGTCCATCCTTAAAGAAATCAGTCCTGAATATTCATTGGAAGTACTGATGCTGAGGGTGAAACTCCAATACTCTGGCCACCTAATGTGAAGAACCAACTCATTTGAAAAGACCCTGATGCTGGGAAAGATTGAAGGCAGGAGGATGAGATGGTTGAATGGCCTCACTGACTCAGTGGACATGAGTTTGAGTAAACTCTAGGAGTTGGTATAGGACAGGGAGGCCTGATGTGCTGCAGTCCATGGGGTCACAAAAAAGTTGGACATGACTGACCTACTGAACTGAACTAAACTAAGGGGACAGAAAGCTTATTTAGAGAAATAAAGCCTAAAAACTTCCTGAATGTGGATAGAGATTTAGACGTTTAAGTTCATACAGGTAATGGTTTCCTAATTTCAAATACAGACCATCCTCTCCTAAGTACATTAATAATAAAATTTTATAAAATAAAAGGTGAGTTTCCTTGGTGACTCAGTGGTAAAGAATCTACCTGCCAAGTTAGACAATGTGGGTTTAACCCCTTGGCTCTGAAGATCCCCTGGGGAATGAAATGGAGACCCAGGTCAGTATTCCTGCCTGGGAAATCACATAGACAGAGAAACCTATCAAACTACAGTCAATGGGGTCACAAAGTTTCAGATATGAATTAGCAACAACAAGGGAAAATGAACTAAACTGCCTCTTGATGAATATGAAAGAAAGAAAAAAGAAGCTGTATTAAAATTCAACATTCAAAAAACTAAGATCATGGTATCATGTCCCATCACTTCATGGCAATTAGATGGGGAAAAAGTGGAAAGACAGAGAGATTTTAAATTTGTACTGTGGCCTGCCAGGTTCTTCTGCCCCTGGAATGCTCCAGGCAAGAATACTGGAGTGGATAGCCAATCCCTTCTCCAGGACATTTCTCCAACCCAGAGATGGAACCTGGGTCCCCATTGCAGACAGGTTCTTTACTATCTGAGCCACCACCCAGGCATGATAAAGAACTCAACTGTGTAATTTTCAACAACATGGATGAACTTGGAGCATATTATGCTAAGTGAAATTAGACAATCAATGAAACAGAAATACTGTATGATATCACTTATATGTGTAATTTTAAAAATAAAGCAAAGTGGTGACTATGGCAGCAAACAGAGTCACAGATATAGAGAGGAAAACTAGTGATGATCAGTACAGAGACGGAAGCGAGAAGGCATAAGATGGAAATAGAGATGTGCAAGGTACAAACTGTCAGTACTGTGTATGAAATACACTGCAAGGATATATTGTACAACCTAGGAAATATAGCCAATACATTAAAATAAATATAAGTATATTATAATCTTTAAAAGTTGACTATGTGCACTGGGAAGACCTAGAGGGAGCGGGTGGAGAGGGAGGTGGGAGGGGGGATCGGGATGGGGAACACATGTAAACCCATGGCTGTTTCATTTCAATGTATGACAAAATTCACTACAAAAAAAAAAAAAAAAAACTTGACTATGTTGTATCTGAAACCTATATATATCAACCAAGCCTTAATTTTAAATATGGGAAAGGAATTGAATAAACATTTTTGAAGAACAGATAAACCTCACCAATAGAATACATGATAAGATGCTCTACATCAAGATTCATCAGGAAAATACAAATCAAAACCACAATGAGAAACCATTTGATATCTATTAGAATGAATATTATAAAATATACAAAACACAGTAAGCTTTGGTAAGGCTGTGGAAAAAGGAAACTCTTGTGTACTATTGGTGAAGATGTAAATTAAAATAACCACTATGAAAAACAGTATAAAAATTTCTCAAATATTAATAATAAGACTATCACAAGATCTAGCAATTTCACTTTCTGTGTGAGTAAGTGAGTGCTCAGATGTGTCCAACTCTTTGCAACCCCATGGACAGTAGACCATCAGGCTCCTCTGACTATGGAATTGTCCATGTATACATATATATATATATTTGAGGAAAATGAAAACTTATCTAGAAAATAATCTGTACTTCCATGTTCATTGCAGCATTATTTACAGTAGCCAAGCCATTAATAGGTGTCTATCAACATATCAATGTATAAATAAAATGATACATACATTAATGTTTGTATTATATATATTTATTATTTAGATATAAACATAACATTCAACCACAAAAAATAATTCCTCCCATTTGCAACCACATTGATGGAACCCGATGGCATTATGCTAAATGAATCAGACAGAGAAAGGCAAATACTGTATGTTGCCACTTGGAAGTTGAATCTAAAAATGACGAACTTGGAAAATCCATCGTGGTCCAATGGTTGGGATTTGTTTCACTGCTGTGGCCTGGGTTCAGTCCCTGATGAAAGAAGTGAGATCCCACAAGACATGTGGTAAGACCAAAAGAAAAAAAAGATGGATTCTAGGAAATAAAAGAAATGGAGAGACAATGGTCAGTGTCAATCTTCCAACTATAACATGAATATGTTATGAGGATCTAGAGTTCCTTGGATTGAAAGGAGATCCAACCAGTCCACCCTAAAGGAAATCAGTCCTGAATATTCATTGGAAGGACTGATGCTGAAGCGGAAGCTCCAGTACTTTGGCCACCTGATGCAAAGAACTGACTCATTGGAAAAGACCCTGATGCTGGGAAAGATTGAAGGTTGGAGGAGAAGGGGACGACAGAGGATGAGGTGGTTTGATGGCATCACTGACTCAATGGACATGAGTTTGAGTAAACTCCGGGAGTTGGTGATGGACAGGGAGGCCTGGCGTGCTGCGGTTCATGGGGTCACAAAGAGTCCGGCACGACTGAGCAACTGAACTGAACTGAACTGAATGTATGGCAGGGTGATTATAGTTAATGGCATTACATAATTGAAAGTCTTTATAATAATAAATCTTAAATGTTATTACACAAAGCAAAATGGAAATTATATGAGGGGATGGAAGTATTAACTATCCCTATTGTGGTAATTTTTTCACCACATTTGATACAGATGTCAGATTATCATGTTGTACATCTTAAACTTACATATGTTATACATTTTAATACCTAAATAAGGTTGGAAAAATTTTAAATAGAATTATAATTTTTAAAGATAAAATAAATGGGTATAAAAGGGCACAACCTGAAAAAAAGCAACACAATACTGTTAAGCAATTATCCTTCAATTAAAAATGCATATTTTTTTAAATGGAAAGAAAAATAAAAGGAAGGCCAGGATCCATATTATTCAATGAGGACAAGCTGATGCTAGCATTTCTTGGAAGCTTTCTTAAGGACGGAAATCATATTTCAATTTTGCCTCATTCTCTCATGCAGGTCATTGTCAGCACACAAAAGTAAGATTAAATGTTGTTAGAGCTAAGCTGAAATAGTAACCATAAAAAATCAGTCCACCAAAATTGTGTATTAAAGAAATGCATGACAGTTCCTCATGGACCACTGAGTCCAAAACTCTCCTGCAGCTTACAGCTGTGAAGTTTCTAGATACTACAGTACACAGTTTTACTAGTTGGACCTGCCTTGTTTCTGATAAGTCTTTACCGAGGACAATCACTGATGAGTTACAGCAAATGCACTGAGGGATGTAGGCTTGGTTCTTCATAAACCTAACATGACTAAACATTTAACCTCACTCTGACTTGCTTCTGAGTTTCTCTCATAGCTCAGATGGTAAAGCATCTGCCTGCAATGCAGGAGACCTGGGTTTGATCCCTGGGTCAGGAAGATCCCCTGGAGCAGAAAATGTCAACCCACTCCAGTATTCTGGCCTGGAAAATCCCTTGGACAGAGGAGCCTGGTGGGCTACAGTCCATGGGGTCACAAAGAGTCAGGCATGACTAAACAACTAACACACACACACACACTGCCATGCTTTAAACCAAACAGGAATAAAATAAGTAAAACAAATAAACTGTTACTTAAAAGCAATGTCCTCATCATTGAATAAGTGACTTTTCTATTGAAAATAGTACAGTGTAGTTTTTGGAAGCAGTCATTTATCAAATGGTGCCCTCTGAATCCTAATTAATGTCTAATTGATAAGCACTTTACTCTCTGAAAAACTAACTCGCCTTATTCAGCATTTGTCAGAATGAAAATTTTTTTGACAATGAAATCTTTCTCATATAATAAACTCTCCTCTTCAGGGTCATGCTACACAGATCAGCAGGGCATGTCCCTTCCAAGGTCTTTTAATTAATTTTGATTAATTTGGCTTGTGACAGATACCTACTACTTAGCTTTAATTACAGAGAATGGATCATCTAATTCAAATGAACAAGTTTCAGTGATAGCTTAAAATCATTTCTTTCTAGCATATCCAGATGCCCAACTGTCACAGAGTTTACCAAATCAGCCCTAGAAAAAGTGTTCTTTGTATTCAAGATTTGAACACTGTCCATTGCTTTTTTGGCTGCCATTAAATCAGACTTGCTTCTAAGCTGCAAAGTCTAAAACAGGCCATCTGCTTCTGTTGAAGGCTTCAGTTGCTCAAGTTTATGCCATTGCTACTTGGACGCAACAGTTAAACTGTCTCTAAACAGTTAATATATAGGAAGTCATATGTTTGTGCTTTAAAAGTTGATCCCAATTAAAAGACAAAAGTCAACCTTAAAATTATTTTAAAAGAACCATCAGTCTAAAATTGTGGAATGTGTAACTGAAGACTATTTTTACTCCCCACAAATTTTCTACCAAATTGAAAGTCTTCAGGCAGTATTTTAAAGTTGTGATTATAGTATGTCTGCTATGAGACAAATTGATTATCTGCATTACAATCTGTTGAAAAATTTCCTGTGATTTTTTAAGCAAAGGTTTGTCATCAACACAAGCAAAACCAAAGAGCTATTTCAAAAAATAAATATTATTATAGTGTTCATTCTTAAAGGCTCTCTAATTAGCTCTAATGAGGCAAATGTTTGTATATTTGCATAAATAAACTTGAATCTCAACTTGATTTGTTACTCATTCTGTGACTTTGTGGTGGCTATTTCACCCTTTTCTTCTGACTTTAAAAAAAGACACAAAATGAGAATTGCGAGTTCAATTTTATTTGGGGCAAATAAACCTCAGATAGCTCTGGTGAACCGCTCCAAAGAGGTATGGGGGAAGGACAGTATATATGTGACTTTGGTAAAAGGAGACTACACACATATTTTTTCCAGAAGGTTTCTACCAGCCTTGTGAAGCTTTCAATTAGTTACATGGACCAGTGATTACCGCAAAGGGTTGTAGTTCTTAATCAACTCCTAGAAATATCTAACCATCTGAGGACCCGCTCTGCCAGTTTTTCCTTGATCACAGAGTGCCTCGTTTCTGCTCTCCACCCTGAATTCCCTTCTTTTTGCTAGTATTTTGTGTAGGATTTTTGCATCTATATCCATCAGTGATATTGGCATGTAATTTTCTATTTTTGTGATATCTTTGTCTAGTTTGGGTATCAACTGATGGTGGCCTTATAGAATGAGCTTGGTAGTACTCCAATCTCTTCAATAAGTGGTGCTGAGAAAACTGGATGGTTACATGTAAAAGAATGAAATTGGAACACTCCTTAACATCAGACACAAAAATAAACTCAAAATGTGTTTAAAGCCAAAATGTAAGACTGGACACTGTAAAACTCTTAGAGTAAATCATAGAACACTCTCTGACAAGAATCTCAGCAAGCTCTTTCTTGATCCACCTCCTAAAGTAATGAACATTAAAAAAAATGGCATCTACTTAAACTTAAATCCTTTGTACAGCAAAAGAAACCATAAAGAAAACAAAAAGCCAAGCCTTAGAATAAGAGAAAATATTTGCAAACAAAGAAACTGATAAGGAAATAATCTCCAAAATATGCATACAGCCCATGTAGCTCAACAGAGCACCCACACACACACACATACACACACACACACACAAACTAGTCTAAACACAGACAGAAGATGTAAATAGACACGTCCTTAAAGAAGACATATAGATGGATAAAATAGCATATGAAAACATGTTCAAAATCACTAATTATTAGAGAAATGCAAGTCAAACTATAGTCAGAATGGCCATTATAAAGAAAACAAAAACAAAAACTACTAACAATGAATCCTGGGGAGGTTGTAGAGAAAAGAGAATCTTCCTATACTGTTGGTAGGAATAGCCAGTATGGAGAACAGTGTGGAGATTCCTTAAAAAACTAACAACAGGACTACCATGTGACCTAGCATTCCTACTTCTGAGCGTACACCCAGAGAAAAGAAGCCATCACGAGAAAAGGTACATTCAGTCTAGGGTTCATGGCAGCCCTGTGTACAATAGCCAGGATGTGGAAGCAATCTAAATGTCTATTGACAGAAAAGTTAGATAAAGCTGATGTGGTACATATATGCAAAGGGATATCACTCAGCCTTTAAAAAGAACTGAATAGTGCCACTGGGTGAAACGAATGGCATGGGCCTAGAGATTGCCATACGGATGAAGTCGGTCAGACAGATGGACAAATAGCATAAGATATCGTTCATATGTGGAAACCAAAAAAAGGTACAAATTAACTTATTTACAAAACAGCCGTAGAGGCATGCAGGTAGAAATCAAGCTTATGGTTACTAGGGAATAAGGAGATATGAGCGATGAATTGGGAGATTGGAATTAACCTATGCACACCACCATCTATAAATTAGATAACTAATGAGAAGCTTCACACAAAGAACTCAACTCAATATTCTGTAATGGGCTATATGGGGAAAGAATCTAAAAAAGAGCCGATGTATGTATATGTATAACTGATTCACTTTGCTCTACAGTTGAAGCCAATACAACATTGTAAATCAACTATACTCTAATAAAGATTTAAAAAAATTATCTTATCCATGTGGGGGTGAATTTCTTAACTCTAAATTGTTAGAAGCGCTTGTTACACCAACCTGCACTCATCTCTCTGTTCTTAGCGCAGATGTGGAATGCCTACAGTGCATGGAAGTGTTCTTGCCACTTTCATACAATCAACACCTAGCCCTTAGCCCAGTACAAGCTACTGCTCAATATAGGCTTGTCAAATAAAAGTTAAAATGAACAGACAGAAATCTCTGTTGTCATCCTCTCTCATACACATAATTGGTTTGGAAAAAGTATTGATTTGGGATGAACAGAATTTAGGTTTGAATTCTAAAGACAAGAACAGTCAACAGCATACTTAAATTAGAGCATACATGAGAATCATCTGGGCCTGGGGGATATGAAAATGTCTATTCTGATTCAGGAGCTATAAGGGCCAGCCTGAGGTTTTGCATTTCTAGCAGACTCCACAGTGATGCAGTAATTGAACAGACCATCATGGTTTGTGTAGCCAGTAACTAAACCATCTATTCATCTAAATAATAATGAGTTAGTTGAAATATTTTCTGTACATAAAAGCAATTCCAGCAATTTTACACTTTGAAGAATTCTTTTTCTCATATGTTTAGTTTCTAAATTGTTTTATTAACAAAAGATGCATAACTAAACACTTGCAGATATGGATGAAGGAAGTATGACTAAATTTGAATTTTATAGTAAGCACCAAAACCCTGCATTTTGAACCCCCTGAACCACTTGTATGTCTGCTGTATTCATGATGCTACAGGGTAAAGCTGCCCATTTCCCAAAATGAAATAGTCAGGGAACGAGCCAGCCTTTTAACAGTCTAAAATGCTGCACTAGGTCATGATCTGGGCTGTGTTTATGAACTCTATAAAAATAACTCAGTGCAGGTAACGGAGACTGCCTGTCTGTTTAGTCTAAATAAAGTGATAGGATAGAAAATGTAAATAGGTTTGTTTTTGTTAAGGCTATGGTTTAGCTTGAGCAATCCTCTCTTTGAAATGTGAACAGCTATTTAGAGCAAATCAATCTGTTTCAGAAACATCTCTCTATTCATCTTAATCACTATAAACCTCGCATTTGAGTCAACACTCCATTTAATAATGCCACAACATAATTAGATGTTCATCTTGTGACCAGACATGTAAATATATAGATAACATTTTGAAATAGAATGACATTTATTTTGGTGAAGCAAAATGGTCTAAAGTTTGAGGGAAATTGAGATGACTACAAGCTATCATTTAGTAAAGGAAAGCTGTTTGGTTTGCTTTTCTTCAGTACAGAGACAGACACACCTAAGCCTTTGTTTGCAACTCAGTCACAGGGGACCTCATTTGTTATTCAAGGCAACTGGAAGCCATTCAATTCACCGCACTTTACTGAGAAACCAGTTCTCCGTTGTACCTTTCTAGAAGTTCTTACATTGTCTATTTTTACACACAAAGTGAAAACAAATGTCAGTTTTTGTCCAAAGAGTATCTCATTAAATATTAGTACTTTGGACATGCCTAATGAGGGTATATTTATGTAAATTTAGCATCATAAATACAAAAACTTTTTAAAATTAAATATATATGTTTATTTGTATAGGACAGAGAGGCAAAATATAATATTCATGTACTTATGCAAAAACCTATGCTATGCCAAGGGAAAAACTGATTAGCTCCACCAAAACCAAAGTATATTCTGGCAGACATCAAACAGAATGTCTAAGTGCCAGCTGAAAAATGAAATTCACAGAGAGGAGGGTGATCAGAGGTATCTTCATGTGCTCGCATTTAATGAAAATTGAGTATGTGAAATGTGGGAGCCCATAGTTAAGTATCTAAGGAACTAAAAGTCTGAATAACATTCTCTGCAGTTACACAAATACTGATATTTGATTATGAATAGGGCTACAGTAAGTTTTAGTTTTCCATAGAATACACCAATGATTTAGTCCACATTTCTCCAAAGTCGAGTGCTCTTTTGGTATAACACACCAATTGGACAGCTATTAAATTTTAACATTTAACTAATGACAGTTGTTGCAAATATTATTTGTTTTAAACTAATCATAACTGCAAAACATGTCTTACTGGTAATAATGGATTAGAAGTTTAGGCTCCATTAGAATTTAAGAATGAGCTTAAATTTCAGTTGAGGTTTGTGTGTGTGTTCATAGGTCGGGAGGAACAGTTGTTGGACAGTGAATATTAAAGACTGTAGAAAAAAATCTAGGCTCACTAAAATAGGTAATGATATCTCAGGTTATAAATACAAAAAATGTGGCTCCATAAAAGTGTTGACAAAAATGAGAAAATTGAAATGTTCTGAATGTGGTTTTACTTACCTTTGATATGTACTATATTGAATATCTTAATGTACTTTATTAAAATTTAGATTATATTATTTTTTAAAAATCCAAAGCTAGAGACTGTATTTCTTGCACATGATCAAAGTAATTAATACAAACTCACATCTACTGTATGCCTTTTTCCAGTGGCCATGTTTGGATGTGAGAGTTGGACTATGAAGAAAGCTGAGCACTGAAGAATTGATGCTTTTGAACTGTGGTGTTGCAGAAGACTCTTGAGAGTCCCTTGGACTGCAAGGAGATCCAACCAGTCCATCCTGAAGGAGATCAGTCCTGGGTGTTCATTGGAAGGACTGATGCTGAAGCTGAAACTACAATACTTTGGCCACCTGATGGGAAGAGTTGACTCATTTGAAAAGACCTTGATGCTGGGAGGGACTGGGGTCAGGAGAAGGGGACGACAGAGGATGAGATGGTTGGATGGCATCACCGACTCAGTGGACGTGAGTTTGAATAAAGTCGGGGAGTTGGTGATGGACAGGGAGGCCTGGCGTGCTGCAGTCCATGGGGTCACAAAGAGTTGGACATGACTGAGCAACTGAACTGAACTGATTCTTAGCTCTAAAGACATATATGTGCATGAATGCTAAGTCGGTTCAGTCATGTCAGGTGCTTTGCGACCTTATGGACTGTACCCTGACAGGCTCCTCTGTCCATGAGATTCTCTAGGCATGAATACTGGAGTGGGTTGCCATGTTTTTCTCCAGGGGATCACCAGGGACTAAAACACTGTCTCTTATGATTCCTGCATTGGCAGGTGGGTTCTTTACCACTAGTGACACCTGGGAAGCCCAAAGACATATATGCATATATATGTATATATATGTATATATACATACATATGTATATATACAAATCTACAAAGCTATGAACATTTAATAGATAGCTTTGTAGATTCCTTGCTATTTTCTAGGCAGTGTTCTAATATTTTATTTATATTAATTCATTTAAACCTCACAATTATACAATTATGATGATATTCATATCACTATTTTACAGATAAGGAAAGAGGGATGGAGATATTGACCATGGTCATACAGGCAAGATTTGTTTGCTTCTTTATGTGTTGGAACTGGAATTCAAGCCCTGGTAAACCATGTTCTAAGCTGCTATGTAGCACTGTCTCTAAGATGAGAATACAATTTAGTAAGACTATTTGGACATTATACAGTAACAAGAAAAACCTTTAAAGCAGCTAGAATTATAGCAAGTCTGCTGATTTTGCAGTGTTTAATGAGCCTGAAATCCTTTGTATTTAGCTTATCCCAAGAGCTGCCTTCTATATTCCTTCTAGATATGAGATACAAGTGATAGTTATCATCAAAGACAGCACCTTGAGCACACCTAGCACCATGAACTTGGTTTCTAAAACCATTCTGCAATAAAATCATCGTGGATTCTTAGAAAAACGGCTGATTCTACTTCCGGGACAGAAAATGTACAATATAAGCCTGTAACACCTTACAATGTCAGAAACTAAGAAAACTAAGAGCCCCCTCCAGCACACACATGCTTGCACACACACACAGGTATACACTGATGAAGATAAGCTAAGGGGATATAAGAGCAAATTTTAAATTAGTTTAACTAGCCTCTGAAATTTTATCAAAGACTATCAGATTCTATTACATATGAAGCCATATTAACATTAATAAACAGTTTTGTTCTGGCTTGATATTCCTCAACTGTAGGTCCACAAGTCACCTTAATACCTCTCTCAGTGATTTTATGTTATTCCTGGGTACAGTTTTGCTTTGACCTCCTCTTTCATATCTATGAAAGACTATGACATGACTTTAGACTACAGAATACCTGTTAATTGCCTTCCTAGAGTACTGTCTGTTACAGAGAACTATCCTCAAAAATTGGCAGCACCTTTTGTTGTGCCCGATGTCCGAATCCCCAAGTGGAAAGAGAGAAGGCCTCCCAGAAAATGAAACTGGCAAAAAGGGGAAGTTTATTACTGACTCGACCCAGGGCCCTCTGCCGCATCCAACGCAGTGGTGCAGGTCAGAGAGCCCCGAGCCCAAGCTGTTACACAAATTTATAGGGTGAGCGCATGCTGTTGGTTTAAGCGGATTGGTTACAAGTTTGCAAAGCAACTTCACTGGTCAAAACTTTGGCGCGGGCGGGACTTTCCTGGGGGTTTCTGCCCCGTTCCTAATTTCCTACTTGGCAAACAGCAGTAAGTGAAAGCTAATTGGTCCTAATTGGCAAACAGTGGTCAGTGTTAAGTGAAAGCTAATTGGTTGTATCCAGGTGGCCTGATAATCTTACCAAGTAGGAAGGCCTACTCCTAATCTAAGCTGCGTTACTTCTGCTCACCTCACATTCCCCCCTGTCTGTTGTTCAAGTAGAGGAACCTTCTTCTTTTCCATCTTGGGTCATTGACACTGTAAGTGGACCCAGGAGGGTGGAAATTAAGGTAGTCAGCCAGGGGGAGTGTTGAAACAAAGACTCAAACCATCTCTGCTGGGCTTCCTGTTCTCTCTTTCTAATCCTCTCTTATTCTGCAAGACCACCTCAGACAAGGAAGTCAAAGACTTCTCTAAGTGACTGATTTCATCTACAGCGGCTCGTAGGGAGGAAAGCCCTTGGCCTTGCAGAGACAGTGAAGCTTGGTTAAACTGCACCCATATCTAGGTACTTGGCCCTGCGGACTGCTCCACACTGGGGACTACCAAATCTCTGTTTCCTACGTCCCATTCCCGGGGCCCATCACAAGAGGCTACACAGCTCCAGCGCCTGCCATCAGCAGGAGAACTAGGAGGCCTCCTGGCCGACGAGTTTCAGTTTCAAAGGATTTGACGGGTGAGGACTCGCCTTCCATTCTGCTCTCGCTTTTTCCTGTTCTTCCGGTGTGGCTGCCGCACGTGATTGCAGTGAACCCAGGGTCCAATCCCGTCGACCTTGACAGCGGTAGGAGTGGTAAGAACAACATAAGGGCCTTTCATCTAGGTTCTAATACACAGGAGGGGGTCCTCCATACAGAATCTCAAAAGGGGTAAGATTCAGCTTATAAGGGGTGTTACGTGCCCGAAAGAGCGCGAAGGGAAGGAGGGTCACCCAGTCCCCGCCAGTCTCTATTGCCAACTTTGTCAAAGTTTCTTTTAGGGTCCGATTCATTCTCTCAACCTGTCCTGAGCTCTGGGGATTATATTCACAGTGTAACTTCCATTTCACCCCCAGAGCTTGGGCCAGCCTTTGTACAGTCTGGCTCACAAAGGCAGGTCAGTTATCAGAGCCCATAGTCACTGGCAGCCCGTACCTAGGCACTATCTCTTCTAAGATCTTTTTAGCAACCACTATTGCTGTCTCTCTCTTAGCGGGGAAGGCTTCCACCCACCCTGAGAAGGTATCTACCAGAACCAACAGATAGCGGTTCCCGTACTTGCCTGGCCTTACCCCAGTGAAATCTATCTCCCAGTGTTGCCCTGGCTCTTCCCCTCGGTACCTCGTTCTGTGTGCTGCCTTTTCCCTGTCCTCATCAGCTGGCATGCTTTGCAAGCCTGGATTATCTCTCGTCCAGTTGCATTTTCCTCAAACACTGGTCAACACACAGATTCAGTCCATATTTGCTTTCATTTATCTTGAGTGTACCCAAGCTTCTTCTTCAGAGACTCTGGCATCTCAGGGGTAGGAGGGTGAGGGAGCCTGAAGTAGACCTTCACAGAATCACAGATAAACCACTGTAGTGCAGTCAGAGTGCCGATCATGATGATGCGGGCAAAGAGTCCCTTCCATACACCTCTAAATCCAAGTCTCTTGGGGACCTGAGAGGCACTGCCACCCTTCTCTTTATTCAACACAGACACCACGGAATCAGCAGCAGTACGTTCAGAGCAGGCAAACTTCACCATGGTGTATGGTACCTGTCTCATCCAAAGAGGAGCAACCCCCTGTAGAACGCCTTTAAGCCTTCTTCCTTACACATTTCGGGAGCTGCATCCCTCAGAGCATTAGCATAATTCGAACCTTAGCAGCTTCCATAGGAACAAGAGCAATGTCAGCAAAGAATTCAGCACTGGCAGAGGCAGCCAAATACAGTGATGTGCACCATAGATAGGCATTCTCCTCTCCAAGCATGCTGCTGCACAAAACCTTGAAGACTTCACAAAAGCCAAACTTGCAGAGCCCCTGCAGGGAGTAGCCAATGAAGGTCGGGGCCCATCCTTTGGCCAAACCACGGAAACCAATGCCCTTGTACTTCTGTGGGTCCACCTGCATACGGCATTTCACTAAACCCAGAGGAACAACAGCAGTGTGTGTCAGACCACAGCTGAAGACCCCACCAAAGCCACACAGTGCGTAAAACTTCACGGAGCCATATTCACAACTGTACTCTTCTACCGCCGCGGCCCCAGCTTTCCTTTGCCCATCTTTTACATAGCTGCTCCCATCGGTGAGCCACACTAGCTCACTGTTGTCTAGGGGTACATCCAGATTTTCAGGGTTCCCACACCTCAGATCTAACATGTAATCTTCAGCAGAATTTTCCAGTTCCTCATGACTGCAATTATCCAACATATCCACAGGGAATGCCTTCGGCCAAAATGAATCTGAGTCAACAAGTCTCTTCCAAGTAGAGGGGCTGGGCATTCTGGTATCACCAAAAACGAATGGGACACCTGGTGGGTCCCCAGATCTACTTTCCGTTCTGTGGTCCAACAATATCTTTTTGTCCCCGTGGCTCCCTGCACCAAGCTGGTTCTCTTAGACATTGGTCCCAATTTTTGATTTAAAACAGAGTGTTGGGCACCAGTATCTACCATGAAGCCAACGGGTTTCCCCTCCACATGTGTGGTTACCCAGGACTTGGGGAGGGGTGCCGAGTCTTGACTCCCCTAGTCACTGTCTTCCCCCCTATATAGAACTTGAGTTCCAGGGGAGATTCTCTCTCTCTGGGTTGTTCCTCTCTTCGGGTCCCTCATAGGGCACTCGTTTTTCCAGTGCCCCTGTTCTTTGCAGTAGGCGCACTGATCTTTCTTTAGGGCCTGCCTTTTTGGTTTCTCTTTTTCTCCCGGCTGGGGGCTTCGAGGCTCCCTCAATTCTGTTCCAGCTTTTATCCCTGCAAAAAGAATCTGGGCTAGCTCCCTCTGGTTCTTCCGGTTTTCCCTCATTCTATATTCTCTATCTTCCTTCCCGATCTTCTCAGCTAATTCCCTTTCCTCCCGTCGAATTCGTTCTTCTGTTTCTTCTGGGGTCTCCCTATTATTAAATCCCTTTTCAGCTGCTTTCAGTAAATCCTGTATCATCTGTTCTCCTAACCCCTCTATCTTTTGTAATTTCCTCCTAATATCTGGGGCTGCCTGATTTACAAACGCTAACAGAACTGCAGCACGTGACTCCTCAGCCTGGGGGTCCACAGGTGTATATTGCCTGAAAGCTTCCATCAGCCTCTCTAGGAAGCCTGCCGGGGTTTCAGTGGGCTCTTGCCTTACTAAATTTACCTTTGCCAAATTTGTTGGCTTTCTCACTGCAGCCCGCAGGCCAGCCATTAGGGTCTGGCGGGAGACTCAGAGATGCTCCCTACCTTCCGCTCGCTCAAAATCCCAGTTAGGCTGCAACAGAGGAAACCCCTCGTCCACGAGATGAGGCTGGGCGGTTGGTCTCCCGTCGGCCCCGGGACCCGTTTCCGCGCCTCTGCCAGGATTCGCTCCCGTTCTTCTGTGGTGAAGAGCACCTGCAACAGCTGCTGGCCATCGTCCAGGTGGGATTGTGAGTGAACAAAATGGAATCTAAGAGGTCAATGAGGCCGTGGGGTTTCTCTGAGAAAGGAGGGTTCTGGTCACTCGTGGAAAAGGGCCAGTACTGATAGGTTCGCTCTCCGTCCAGGTTAGCTGGTCCCACTCAGACGGGGAGCACCTGAACAGTGGATGAAGCTAACTCTGGGTCCCCAGGGTCTTGCCCACCCCGTCTCCCCTAGTTCTCCCCCAGGTCCCCAGTGCCAGTCTCCCCTCACGGTCGGTTCCTGTTGGCCCTCTTAATCCTCTCGATTCACCCGTAGGAGCTTCTCTCCTCGGAGGGATTTGCAAGGAGGGCACATATGGCCGGGGAGGGGAGGGTGTCTTCATCACCAGGACCTGTGAATTAGAAGAACTAGGAGGTTTGTGAATGAAAGGTTTTTAACCACTTGGACAGATCTTCCACTAGATGCTGCCAGACCATGACATAGGGGACCTGATCCGGATGGCCCCAGGGATCCGGAGCCATAATCTTCCCCTTCACAGCCTGTATGATGGATGGTTGAAAGGTGCCTTCCGGAGGCCATCCAACCTGGAAGGCGGGCCACTCTGCAGAGCAAAAGGTTATTAATTTACTTTTCTTGACTAGAAAAGACAAGTCATGGGCCCTGGCCCTGACATCTGAAAAATGGTCAGTCATGAGGGAAAGTGGGGTAGATTCCCCCTGACCCATGGTAAATAGTAACTTTTTATATGCCTGTGTCGTTGTACGGAAGTTTTCTTGCTGGGAGTGGGCACCCTAGGGGTTTCTAGCCAGTTCTGTGACCCCCTTATCTTTAAGCGGCAGGCACCCTAATGGCCTTTAAGTGCCTGGCCCACACAAAGAATTTTAGGCCACGTCCTCAGTTAAGGATGTTAAAGGAGAGTTTCACCTGGTCGGGCTCTAGTTACTGAGGCTCACTTATTGTAGGGCCTTCAGAGTCCGCCAGAGTGTAGCCCTGGCCGGCACTCATCAATTGCCCCCACAACTGTTCACCTGTTCACTGAAACTCCTGAAAAGAGTAGGAACGAGACCAGAGACAATGCCGGCACACACACAAACACGGAGAGCTGAAGACAAACACACAGACAGACAAACGCCGGCCAACAACACAGCACTGGGTTTTCAGGCCCCCTGAGTTTTCTCACCAGACTCGGGATTAGGGGAGGAACTCTCCTTCCCACAGAGCCTGCTGCCTTCCAGCGCGCTCGCTGGCCTCGGCCTTACACCGGCTGGAACATTTAATCCGTTCCCCCTTTATTGAAAGCTTTCTCCTGCACCAGACACCTTCCCGCTTCACAGCAGGGCCCGGATTTACCCTGGACTTCCTGTCCTGCCTGAGACAATGCCGGCACACACACAAACACGAGAGCCAAAGACAAACACAGGGACAGCTGACAACACAGCACTGGGTTTTCGGGCCCCCTGAGTTTTCCTGAGCACCGGTGCTATTATCTATCCTTCCCCTCTGTCCTGGAAGTGTTCTCCTCCCCCGGTCAAGGGATCCCGGACGAGCCCCCAGATGTAGTGCCCGACGTCCAAATCCCTGAGCGGAAAGAGAGAAAGCCTCCAAGAAAATGCAACTGGCACAAAGGGGAAGTTTATTACTGACTCGAGCCAGGGCCCTCTGCCGCATCCAACGCAGTGGTGCAGGTCAGAGAGCCCCGAGCCCAAGCTGTTACACAAATTTATAGGGTGAGCACATGCTGTTGGTTTAAGCAGATTGGTTACAAGTTTGCAAAGCAATTTCATTGGTCAAAACTTTCGCATGGGCAGGACTTTCCTGGGGGTTTCCGCCCCGTTCCTAATTTCCTAATTGGCAAACAGCGGTCAGTGTTAAGTGAAAGTTAATTGGTTGTATCCAGGTGGCCTGATAATCTTACCAAGTAGGAAGGCCTACTCCTAATCTAAGCTGAGTTACTTCTGCTTGCCTCACACTTTGGCACACCAAAGAAATACCAAAATCTCTTCTTTTATCACTATATTGGAGAGAAATAAATTTCCTTAGAAATACAAAGAGATTGAGCAATCTCCAACTGTGCCAAATATGTCATCTGAGCCATAAATAAGAGCTGTTTATTTTTGTATTTTCAGTCTGGTCACTTCATTTTCTTTGTAGAGCATGTACTTAGCTACGGAAAGCTGTCTTTTCGGGAGACATTGCCATGCTGTCTCCATCGCTTCTGTCTTTACCTCCAGACGTCATGTACAAACCATCTTGCAGGTCAAGTGCTCTATGTTAGTGCTTCTTCCTTGGGAATACTCAGGTTATTTGGGGATGGTGGTGTTTTTTTCACAGTGATTGGGGCAGAAAACTTCAGGGCCCTTGGGTGCCAATATCCTTCAAAATGTCATGCACTACAAAGAATCACCCCTTAACCCATGTGACTTTCACATGCCCTGCTGGGCTTTCAAATTTGTGATAAATCTGCTTATAATTATCAAAGTCTCAGGATCACACTGGTGGTTCAGTGATTAAGAGAATCTGTCTTCCAATGCAGGGAAGGCGAGTTTGATACCTGGTTGGGGGACCAAGATCCCACATGCTGCAGGGCAGCTAAGCCCAGGTACGGCAACTGCTGAGCCCACGCTCCAGAGCCCACCCTCCACAGCTAGAGAGAAGCCTGTGCACCACAACAGAAGACCTTGCCTGTCACAGCTAATAACATGCACAGCCAGATAAATAGATAAATATTAAAAAACAATGATCTAAGTCTATGCTCTTATCACAGTTTACAATCAACACAGTTGCATGGTTTGCACAGTTGTAAACATCAATGATTTTTTTCCCAAGTAAAAGAAAATACAGAGTCTACAGTGTTATTGGCTCTTTACCTTTAAATAAACATGTCATGAACAGAAATACTTATTATATAAAGGTAATCAATAAAACAAATCTACATCTGTCTAGGTTTGTTGAAATCTTCTCTGTGGTTGCTCTGCATATTTATGCAAGCATATGACTACCTCATTAAGTCTTTTGTGGAATTTTGCCCAAGCATTTGCATATTGAATACATATTAGTTCACTGTAAATTGCCTTTGTTGCCTTTCTCTTTGTACTACAGTTATGTTATTCATTATAAAAGTATATTTGTAGGTACATTATATTATTGCTAATTTAATTTCAGGAGAGTGAAGATGGAATTCAAAAAAATATGTTATGAAAAAAATGGTGTGTTAGCATTACCAGAGCTGAAAACCAATGCTCTCCAATAAATCAGCTCATGGAACTAGATTCTGGAGACAGTTTGAGATGGGAGAGGAATTAACAAATAAGTTCAGACTCACAGGCTCTGCTGGGTCAGTGTTATATCACAAAATAAAACATTGCTCTTTTCTGAATCTGTCAATGATGATTCAGTGTCACACTCAAATAATTTTCAAGAGAAAATAAATTCTAAGTGGCAGAAGGAAATTTCAGTCTAAAAAATGAACAAACCATTTTTTTTTTTTTTTTTTTTGCAGAAGAGACCAAATCATTGCTAAAAATTTATCTGAATGGATAGCCTTCCCTTTCCTCTCTGAGACAGCTTAAACTCCACACCCAATGCGATCCTCTTACCACCCCCTACTAATGGTCATATGATATCGGGAAAAGTCCTACTTAAACATTAAGTTGTCAAAAAGTTTTAAGAGAAAGCCGTAAATGCCTGAAAATGCAGTAGACACAGTAACAGATTTGAGAGCTAAAGCAGTACTGAGCATCAGCACTGAGTCTATTTTCTTTCCGGGCTCAGTCGCTCAGTCGTGTCTGACTCTTTGTGACCCCATGGGCCGCAGCACGCCAGGCCTCCCTGTCCATCACCAACTCCTGGAGCTTACCCAAACTCATGCCCTTTGAGTTGGTGATGACATCCAACCATCTCATCCTCTGTCGTCCCCTTCTCCTCCTGCCCTCAATCTTTCCCAGCATCAGGGTCTTTTCCAATGACTCACTCTTTGCATCAGGTGACCAAAGTATTGGAATTTCAGGCTACTTGTGTATACAATTTAGAAAACATTATAAATTACATCAAACATATTTTAAAATTATTGAATGCTTTCCTTTTGCTTTGACGTCTTCAAAGTAATCTCATTTAAATAGTATTCTGTATTTTTTAGGGTTTTGTCAATATAACTTGATTTTGATACCACTGCTTTAATTTCTTACTTACATGGACACCTAATATTTTGTTTGCTTCCTTGCAAAGCCTATACTTGATGCTGCTCTATTTGAAATCCTAGTTTGTTAACATGGTCTTCCTTTTTCAAATTATTTAGTCACATTGCAATTAAATCACTTCGGAAACATGATAGAGCTTCTGCCAGAATAAGCCAACTCTGTGCTATTGATTTTCTTCTGGATCTTGAGATCAGCAAGCATAATACTCTCAGCTTCAGTTACATACAGTATTTTTCTAAGTATATATTAAGCTCATTGATTTTGACCTTAAATAAGAGAACTTTATGGACCATATATTAAGCTCATTGATTTTGACCTTTAATGGACCATGATTTACCACACCACAATATTTTAAAATCTGTACATACACATTTAAAATTGTATTTTGGGATAGAGGATTTAAAAAATATGTATTTTTGAATTCACAATAAAATTTAATGCTACACAAACTCTTAAATTTTAGTTATTGGAACAAAAGAATCATTTATTTGAGAATGATAGTTTATTAATCTTCATGTAAAATTCACCTATTCTGATTCAAGTTCATGATGGAAAGAAAGGAAAGATATGCCTCTGCAATGCTGATTTATAAATGAGAGAGAGAGAGAGCAAGAGAGGGACAAGGAAGTTTCCATTAAAAACATATAAAAACATTACTGCAAAAATGAGATTTGTAGAGGTGTAGGGGCAAAAAAAGCACACAAAATATAGTCTATTTTACTTTAGTCTTAGAATATCACTATTCTGAATATTCCATGTGTGAAGTTTTTTTTTAAAGCTTTAATCGTTCTGATGTTGCCAGAATTAAGTGTTATCTCCAAAAACTTACTATGTACTCATCTATTTCTACCTCTGTTGATTTCATGTGTTATTTTGCCCTAAATATATATCATCTCTAAGAGAAATGAATAATAATTTTTCAATTAAAATAAACCATCAATCTACTTTCTATGAAAGATACTCTTCCGTAAAAGCATAATCTTAGATGTCATCAATCTAAAGTTTTTACTGTTGAGAATGACAACTAATGATGCCCTTATGAGATGAATTTTAAGATCATAAATAATAGAAATGTTTCAGAAGTTTCACTGTATACTGAGGAAGTATAACTTTTATCAAAGACTATATTATCTGTTCGGAAAAGGCAATAGCACCCACTCCAGTGCTCTTGTCTAGAAAATCCCATGGACGGAGGAGCCTGGTGGGCTGCAGTCCATGGGGTCGCTAAGAGTCGGACACGACTGAGCGACTTCACTTTCACTTTTCACTTTCATGCACTGGAGAGGGCAATGGCCACCCACTCCAGTGTTCTCGCCTGGAGAATCCCAGGGACGGGGAGCCTGGTGGGCTGCCGCCTATGGGGTCACACAAAGTCAGACACGACTGAAGCGACTTAGCAGCAGCAGCAGAAGCATATTATCTGTTGAAATAATAGATGCTTAGTGAGTTAGTCAGTATTGCAATATTCATGTTATCATCAATATTTGTGACATAATGATCATAATAAAAAGTAGTCATAGACATGAGTTCAATTTCCTTTTTTTTCTGATATTCTAAATTTCTTTATCATTTTCAACAGAATTGTCAAATACTATTCTCATTAAGAGCATTCTTTTTCCATATAACATGGTATCAATATCATTATGGATAATGAAATTCAATAAATTCATTAAAATCTCTTGTGCCATGGTTGAGAAATTTTAAATTGAAGATGGCTTAGAGAAAGTATCATCAAAATAAGTTATAATTCAATCAAATTTCATAAACTGAATGAACTCAAACAATGAATGTAGATATCACCAAATTAGTATTCATCCCATCTTTCCTATCCCTCAGGCCAAAATCTTGACTCACTGATTGCTCTTATCCTCTCATAATAAAATAGTGAAAATAAGCCTATGGCCTGTGAGTTCCTGCATGTCTGCCTTTGAAAATGTACCAGAATTGTGGCATCACAAAAATCTTGTCTTGCTTTATTATTCCACATTCTTTCTTTAGGAAATTTGGTTGTAAACCATGTACCTACACCTCCTTTCCTGTAGTACTTCCCAACTCCTTCTTATTTTCTTTACTTTACCTTTTATATTCTATTCCATATGTCTTTTAGTGTTTTTAGCAAGATTTATTTCTTGTTTGTACTATTTCTATATTTGCATACATTTATGTAACAATTAACTTAGACTACTTTTGTGACTTGACCAGCTTACATTTTACCTACTGTTTCCTCAAAATATCTTTTCTTTATTTTTTATATTTCTGTTTCATGCAAAAACTACTGCTTGGTGGCAACATTTTTTTTTGTGTGTATAGTCGAACATCTGTTTACTTTTCTGATTGCTGAATTAGTTTTTCAGATACGGCATCCTTTATAATGTGTTCAATGTGTATAACTGAGTGTAATTAGTCAATGGAGATGGAAACTTGTGTGAATATTCATATTGTCACTTATCTCTTTTCCTCAATATCACATGTAAAAGCTACATCACTTGCTACAAATGTAGATTGTCGGCCTCCATTTATAATTACACTGGCTTTGCTTCCCTGGTGGTTCAGCTAAGAATATGCCTGCCAATGCAGGAGGAGCAGATTTGATCCCTGGGTTGGGAGGGTCCCTTGGAGAAGGAAATGGCAAATCTCTCCAGTATTTTTTCTATTATTATTATTTTAAAGTGGAGGATAATTACAGTATTGTGCTGGTCTCTGTGATACACCAACATGAATCAGCCCTAGGTTTACATATGCCCCCCCCAACCTCCCTCCCCGCCCCACCCCGCTAAGTGGTCAGAGAGCCCAGCTTCATGTTCCCCGTGTCCTGCAGCAAATTCCCAGGGGCTATCTACGTTGCCTATGGCAGTGTATGTGTCTCAGCGGTACTCTCTTAAATCATCTCATCTTCCCTCTCTCCCCAAGAGTCTGTTCTTTATGCCCCCATCTCCATTGCTGACATGTAGATAGGCTCATCAGTACATTTCTAGATTCCACACATATGCCTCAATATATGATGTTTGCCATTTTCTGACTTACTTCACTTTATATAACAGGTTCTACGTTCCTCCACCTCCTCAGTGAAGTGAAGTGTTAGTCGCTCAGTCGTGACCGACTCTTTGCGACCCCATGGAGTACAATCCACCAGGCTCCTCTGTCCATGGGATTCTTAAGGCAAGAACACTGGAGTGGGTTGCCATTTCCTTCTCCAGGGGAATCTTCCTGACCCAGGAACTGAACCCAGGTCTCCTGAATTGCAGGCAGATTCTTTACCGAGTGAGCTATGAGGGAATACTTTCTTCTAGTCTCTTGCTTAATAATATCTGGTTTTCACCCTTCTTTTCTTCTCTTCTGTGACTTGAAGATTCAGACTTCTCTGGATTTCACCAAAGATAACGTTGGCATGCCTATTTTTCATTCTTCTTATTGCTTGAGAGTTCTGAGAGTCAAAGGGAGAAGCAGAAATTTTGCAACTCTACCTATAAATGTAAAGTCCAGTTAAAAATATTGAGTATTCTATGTTGGTGTAAAGATGAGTTTAAAAATATTTTCCACCTTTATTTGCTTTAATCAGTGATTCATAAAGAGTTCATTGATATGTGTTGAAGCAGAAGAACAAAGAACTTTGAAGTCCATTTCTAACATGTATCATTCCGTGATTGCATGGTAGACACTTTATGGATGTATATTCACACCGAAAGCATTCCAAGTGATTGATTTTCTCAGTTAGTTTTAGTAACTTAAACCCCAAATAATGCTAAAATTCACACTGTATATATGTAATATAGTATAACATAATACTATAATATGATCTCAGTTGTTTATAATAAATTAGCAGGGAGTGCTGGGGGAAGACAGACACACAAGAAATATACTAATTCACAATATAAGCTTAGCTGGCTTTATCAATGAGCAAGCAAGCACCTTGAAAGCACACAGACTGAGAGAAAGTGGCCACAAAGCTGTTGTGATTATTTCTCTCTCTTTACATAGAACTTAAGCTGGTTATATATTCAGTTCAGTTCAGTCACTCAGTCGTGTCC
>CM035278.1:74541572-74558323 GCA_020226075.1 Hydropotes inermis | reverse complement strand
ATCGCAGCACGCCAGGCCTCCCTGTCCATCACCAACTCCCGAAGTTAACTCAAACCCATGTCCATCGAGTCGGTGATGCCATCCAGCCATCTCATCCTCTGTCATCCCCTCCTCCTCCTGCCCCCAATCCCTCTGAGCATCAGGGTCCTTTCCAATGAGTCAACTCTTCGCATCAGGTGGCCAAAGTATTGGAGTTTCAGCTTCAGCATCAGTCCCTCCAATGAACACCCAGGACAGATCTCCTTCAGGATGGACTGGTTGGATCTCCTTGCAGTCCAAGGGACTCTCAAGAGTCTTCTCCAACAGCACAGTTCAAAAGCATCAGTTCCTCAGTGTTCAGCTTTCTTTACAGTACAACTCTCACATCCATACATGATACAGTGTGACTTTAAATAAATTGCATTTACATTGATCAGTAGTTACATTATAGGTACATTGCACATACTCTGATATTCTTTATCAGATTTACTGTTTTTTATTTTAGTTATTAGTAACTATGGGTGATTGCTCCTCGTTAGTTCATTTATCCATATTATTAGTCCCATCTTTCAATATTCTTCAGGAAAATTAGCTTAAGTTCAGTTTCCTCACAGTGGACATCATTTTCTCAATTGATTAGAATATCATAATTTTATTGTTCTCTGAAAATTCTGAGGTTGCATGCAAGTATATATCTTTCTAAAAATGCCTTCTATAAAAAATAGATGTATAGTGTAGGAAAATGAAAGTTAAAGTGTTAGTCACTCAGTATCTGACTCTTTGTAACCCATGGACTGTATCCCACCAGGCTCCCTGGCCATGGAATTTCCCAGGCAAGGATACTGAAGTGGGCTGCCATCTCCTTCTCCAGGAAATACTCCCAACCCAGGGACCAAACCCAGGCCCCTGCACTGCAGGCAGATTCTTTACCATCTGAGCCAACAGTATATGGAGTGCCTATTAAAATAATATGTTTTACTGAAAGTATAATAAAGCAAACATGGTAAATATTTCCAAACTTCTACTATATTTCTTGAGGTATAGTTAATTTACAACATTGTATTAGATTCAAATGTACAGCAAAATGATTCATGTATATGCATATGTGTGTGTTGTGTATGTGTGTGGTTTGTTTTATATGTTCTTTTCCACTGTAAGTTATTAAAAGATTTGTATATAATTACCTGCACTATACACTGGGTCCTTGTTGGTTACATATTTTATATATATTAATGTGTACCTGCTCATTCTAAAGTCCTGATTTCTCTGTTCTGCCCTGCGACTTTGGTAACCATAAATTTTCTTCTACATCTATGAGGCTGTTTATGTTTTGGAAATAAGTTCATTTGTATTATTTTTTTAAGCTTCCTCATATAAGCAATATCATATGATATTTCTCTTATTCTATCTTACTTCATTCAGTGTGACAATCTCTTGGCCCACACATGTTGCTGCAAATGGCATGATTTAATTCTTTTTTATTAATAAGTAAAATTTCATTTTGTATGTAGTACACCTTCTTAATTCACTCCTTTGTTGATGGACATTTAAGTTGCTTCTATGTTGTTGCTACTGGAAATAGTACAGCTGTGAACCCTGCGATGTATATATGAGCTGGAGTTTTTGTCTTTTCCAGATATATGCTGGGAATGGAATTGCTGGACCTTATGTTAGATCTATTTATATATATATATATTTTTTTTCAAGGAGCTTCTATATTGTTCTCCACAGTGGCTGCACCAATTTACATTCCCACCAAGAGAGGAGGAGGGTCCCCTTTCCTCCACATCTGCTCCAGTATTATCATTTATAGAATTTTGATGATGGCTGTTCTGATTCACACAAGGTAACACTTGTTTGTAGTTTTGATATTCATTTCTCCAATATTTAAAGTGTTGAGCATCTTGTGGCTTTTGGTCATCTGTATGTCTTCTTTAAAAAACAGTCACATAGGTCTTCTGCCTATTTTTTGATTAGGTTGTTTTGTTTTTTCTGATGTTGAGTTGCATATGCTGTTTGCATATTTTGTAAATTAAGCCCTTGTTGATTGTATTATTTGTGAATATTTTCTTGCATTTTGTGGGCTGTCTTTTTGACTTTTTCATGAATTCCTTTGCTATGCAAAATCTTATCAGTTTGATTAGGTCCCACTGTTATTTTTACTTTTGTTTCTTTTGCTTTGGGAGGCTGATCTAAGAAAATATTGCTACAGCTTATGTCAGAGGGCTTCACGGCTTTGTGTCTCGTATGTAAGTCTTTAAGCCAGCTGAGTTTGTCTGTGTGCAGCGCGTGATCTAGCTTCGTTGATTTGTGTGTGGCTCTCCGACTTTCCTAGCATCGCTTGCTGTAGAGAGTCTTCTCCTCACTGTAGGTTCTTGCCTCCTTTGTTGAAGACTAATTGACTGTGGAATGATTTCTGGATTCTCCACTCTAGTCCACTCAATCTATATGTCTGTTTTTATGTCAACACTATGATGTTTTGATTACTGTAGGCCTCCCAGGAGGCACTAGTGGTAAAGAATTTGCCTGCCACTGCAGGAGACATAAGAACCACCGAAGGTTCACTCCCTGAGCCAGGAGGACCCCCTGGAGGAGGGCACAGCGATCCACTGCAGTATTGTTGCCTGGAGAATCCCGTGGTCAAAGGAGCCGGTCAGGCTACAGGCCAAGGGTTGCAGAGAGTCAGACCCGACTGAAGTGACTTAGTATGCATGCACACTTCATAGTAACTGCCTGAATTTTGGGAAGGTTATGCCTCCAACTTTTTTCTTTTTTCCTGAGCATTGCTCTGGCAGCTCTAAGTCTTTTGTGATCCCATATAAATTTTAGGATTATTTATTCTAGTCCTTTGAAAAAAATATCATGAGTAATTTGATAAGGACCACATTAAATTTTTTGATTGTTTTGGATAGTATGGCCCTTTTAGCAGTATTAATTCTTCCAATCCAAAAGCATGTAATATTCTTCCATTTGTTTGAATTATTTTTAATTTGATCAATGTTTTATATTTCTTAGTGTGTAATTCTTTCACTGCTTTGGTTCTGTTTATTCCTAGATATTTTTAATGCCATTTTAAATGGATTTTCAAAAAATGTTTCTTTCTGATATTTCATTATTATTGTAAAAAAAAAAACTGCAGCAGATTTTTGTATGTTAGTATTGTATATTACTACCTTGCTGAATTTGTTTATCAGTCCTAGTAGTTTTGTGTGGAGTCTCTAGTGTTTTATATACAGAGTATCATGTAATTTGCATATAATGGCAACTTAGAAGGGAGGAGTCAACTTTTGCTGTTTTATTTTTGTTAAAGTACTCAACCAGGACTCTGGACATAATATTATAAAAGTTATAGACACTGACAAACTTTTTTTTTGCAATAAAATGTTTCCATATTTAAATTTTTTCTTAAAAAAATCTTAATTATATATCATTTTAAACAAACAAACAAAAAACAGTAAGAAAAACTTCTACTTAGATTTTCTACACTGACTTAATTATTTAGCCATCATCATCTATTGTTGTTAATTTACTGAGCACAGCAGAAAGGCACCAAAGCAGGGGAGATGATTACCTTCAGAAATTACAAATATCAACTAAGTTCAGCAGTTATTACTCTGCAGAATCTGCTCCAGATGAAGTCTAGAGAGGTTTGAGCTTGATAAATATAGGTTGAAGAAATTCATAACACCTCATTTGAAGTTTTCATTGTAAAATGTAGCCTCAGGTTGGAAATCAAACTTAATTGTCTCAGCCAATCTTTCTAAGATTGTTTTCTGAGGAAAAGAGAGCTAAAGAAAATTATACTTCTAGTTTGTTTACCTAGGTTGACTGAAATGATGTAAGGATTTTCTAGAAATTATGCCTAAATTTTGTTTAACATTCCATTTTTGTTTTATTGCTTATTTAACACTGTTTAAACATTTAATAATTTATTGATAGGAGGAAAGACTTAAATTTTGGTCAGAATTTTGTACCTCAACCTTCTAAAAAATCATTACGTGAGATACTACTATATAACAATTAACTGAAAATACTAAATGATATAAATGATATCTTGGATAAGGTCTCATTTGTTAAACCAGGAGCAAACTGAGCTTTAAAACAATTAATTACAATAATGAATTAGAACCATTTTAGCAATCCATGAGTTTATACTCACATAATCATATAAATAAAACATTGAAGAAAAAGAAAATTTTTCATTATAACAAAATGTAATGCTGAACAGATAATGAGATTAGAAAATGACCATTTGATAATCAACATAGAAAAGCACAAAAATCATCAACAAACGTTGAAACTAATAAGTGAGAATTTAGTTAAAAATAACATACATACTCTTCAATTATCTTCCTAATGACACTTTTTAACTACAGAAAAATAATAAACACATTTCATAAATGTAATAGAAGATGATTAAAACTAATATCATCATAAATAAACCAAAAAAAAAAAAATCTGTACTTTCCAATATAATGAATCACTTCTGAACTATTCTTGTGAAAATTGTTAACCATGATTTTATCACAAGAAAATATCAGATATCAGACTAACCCAAACTGGGAGGCATTCCATAAAATAAAAGCTCTTATAATTCAAATGACAAGATGATAAAAGACAACAAACAAACAAAAAAAGGGAGTAAAACTACTCCCTTATACTAAAAAAAAACAATGACATCAATGCAATGAGAGATCCCCAATTCAATCCTGAATCAGGATATACATATATACCTGTTTTGTGTGTGAAAAAATTATACTTATAAACGGTGCCTGTAGACTAGCTGGTGATATTTTCCAATTCAGATACAATGTTAATACTCATTTTGAGGAGTATTATAAAATACATTAAGAAATAAATTGCAAAAGCCATTGGGGCAGATTATTGAAACATTCTAGACAGAGAGAAGAAGAGACAGAATGAAAAAGTATAGTACATTTGCAAAATATGAACATTTATGGAATTTGTTCTGATTTTAGAACTTTGGCAGAAAAGTATGTAAAATGAGTCTTAATCATCTCTAGTGCCAGAAAATAAGTATGTGCTTAAAAAAAAAAAAAAAACAAACGCAACAATAACAGCACCTGCTGCTACTTCTGCAGCAAAGATGCTTCAGTCGTGTCCGACCCCATGCGACCCCATAGACGGCAGCCCACCAGGCTCCCCCGTCCCTGGGATTCTCCAGGCAAGAGCACTGGAGCGGGCTGCCATGTCCTTCTCCAATAACAGCAACTATTGGTGAATATATCAAGAATTTCTTGACATACAACAAATGCAGCCAGCAACAAAGGCTTTCAATGACCAAAGCTGGAACACTTTGAACAATAATTTATACTGGATTAAACCCATATTTTAAAGGGAAGAGCCATAAATTGATACTGATATAAATAAATAATACAAGAAACAAACTATTTGGGTGAAAACGTAAATCTCCTGTGCAATAATAATAATAATATCCAAAAAGGATAAATCCCCTCTTCCTAAGTGTGGACTGTGCATAGTGGATTCCTTTCAAAAAATGAAATATAGAAAGGGTGTTAAAAGAGAGTATCCTTATATTCAAGAAATCTGACAAGTACTACCTCATTCAGGTGATAAGTTTAACATAAGCTGGTTGATAGTAGGTGCCCTTGATACTATATGATGAAAATGACACTTTACCTCTTTGGTCTTCTTCCCCAAAACACATTGCTCCAGGTTAATAGTGAGAAAAATATCAGATAAATCCCAAAAGAGAGGCATTCTACAAAATAACCTGACCATGAATGCTCAAATTTGTCAAGATCATCAAAAGCAAAGAATGCTTGGTTATTTGTCACAGCCAAAATGAGCCTAAGGAGACAAGGTGACTAGATAAAATATATTTTCATGGATGGAATCCTGGAAAAAGCATATTAGGTAAAAGTCTAAATCCTTTGAATTAAGGACAGTCTGCTTATTAACAATGGATGAATATAAATTCATTAACTATAACAATGTATCATAATAATACATCCTTTCATAATACATCCTTTCACAATAATACATACATAATACATACATACATACATACAATAACACATACATAATACATCCTTTCATAATACATCCTTACATAATAATATATCCTTTTCGTAAGAAAGGATGAACTCATACTCTTCTACTTTGCCATATTGCAGGCCAAAACCTCTCTCATAATCTCACTGATCCTATTGCTGTTGTCCAGTCGCTCAGTCGTGTCTGACTCTTTGCGACCCCATGAGTCGCAGCACGCCAGGCCTCCCCGTCCATCACCAGCTTCCAGAGTTTACCTAAACTCAAGTCCATCGTGTCAGTGATGCCATCCAACCATCTCAGCCTCTGTCGTCCCCTTCTCCTCCTGCCCCCAATCCCTCCCGTCATCAGGGTCTTTTCCGATGAGTCAGCTCTTCGCATCAGGTGGCCAAAGTATTGGAGCTTTAGCCTCAGCATCAGTCCTTCTAATGAATTCCTAAAGGACTGATTTCCTTTAGGACAGACTGGTTTGATCTCCTTGAAGTCCAAGGGACTCTCAAGAGTCTTCTCCAACATCACATTTCAAAAGTATCAATTTTCAAAAGCGTGGTAATATTTTCTTTCATTTTTTTCCCAGTATTTTCCAAAGCATAGTAATATGGTAGCAGAGAAAAACTTTGGTCATATGACAAAAGACCATGAATCAAGTTAGAAACCTATTGTAAAATTTTCCTTCAAGTATATAGTTTAGAAATACAAGACTTTCCCTCATAATGCTTAAAAAGTGAATTCATATGTATGGAATAACAGAAGAGATGTGGAATGCTAATTAGATTCTTTTTTAAAAAATATGTATCTCATTTGGCTCTATTCGGCATTTAGTCAAGAAACTTATAGATTCTTTTTGTTCTTAGAAAGAGAAATGTAACCATAACATATCTAGCTTACTGCTTCAGTTCTGCACTAATGTGGGTGATGAGATGACCCCTAATTAAGTGTTGGAATAGTTCTAGATTTTTAGAAAAGTTGCAAAAATAATAGTGTGAGTTAAATAATAGTGTTGGGTAATGAATAAACATTTTATCTCACATATAGAAAATACTTAAATACCTACTGTGATACTTCTCAAACGATGAAAGTAAAGTGAAAGCAAAAGTCACTCTGTCCTGTCCGACTCTCTGGAAGCCCATGGACTATACAGTCCATGGAATTCTCCAGGCCAGAAAGCTGGAGTCAGTAGCCTTTCCCTTCTTCACAGGGTCTTCCCAACCCAGGGATCAAATCCAGGTCTCCCTCATTGCAGATAGATTCTTTACCAGCTGGGCCACAAGGGAAGCCACCTATAAGAAGTGTATTCAGTCAAAAACTTTTACTGAGTCCTTCAGAATACAATGGTAAGTCAGGAAAGCACTGATTTCTGATCACAACTCAAATTAGGCAAGGTAAGGAAACTGGAAAATAAAGGATGATAAATCTCATGTAAATACATGAAGCATTATAATATTTTTAAATGCTACATATTCTTGCACACTGCCATGGATTACTAGCTAAAAGGGAAAAAAATAACTAAATGAGCTTCCAACTTTTATTTAAACTCTTGAGACCATGAATATGCTCCAATGCAATTTTATTTTAACTTTCAAGAAAGTAAATGAGAGACTTTGTGTGTGTGTGTGTATGTTTGTGTGACATCCTTTGTATGTTATGGGCATTCTCCCATGCCAAAGAAGCCACAAAACTTTGAACACCAGCCCTATGAAAATAACAATTTTTCTAAATTTGATATTAATTATAATAGGCTTTAAAATTATACTTGCAGATATGAGCTACAAAAGAAAGTATAGTACTTATAAGACCAAATACAACTGGGAAAAAAAAAAAAAGAAATACCACATATTAAATAACCACAGTAGGCAAGGGAAAAAGATTTAGATAAAAGAGCCCAAAGAAGAATTTGATGATTCAAGAAGGGAGAAATGCTAGTGAAAATGCTGATAGTGAAATGGTACTGATAACTGACATCAGGTCACTTTAATCAATATGCTTTCCAGTCACTATCTGGAAAACTAAAACCCCCAGAAGTTATTGAGAAAAATTATCCCTAGGGTAATATATGTGTGTGTGCATTAGTCACTCAGTTGTGTCCTATTCTTTATGACTCCATGGATTATAGGCTGCCAGGCTCCTGTATCCTTGGAATTCTCCAGGCAGGAATACTGCAGTGGGTAGCCTAGTGTAATATAGAGTTAAATTAATTTCAGCAGGCTATATAGACATCTAAAATCCCATAGGTATTTTCTGCAAATGATTCTATGCTTGAAGAAATAGAGGTAAAAATATATAGTGTAGTATTTTCAAAAATTCTTAAAGAGTATCATGATTGTGGTAAATTGCATTTTCCTAATTTAGAAGAAAATTACACAATTGCATCTGCAATCTCATAATAATCTTGGGATTACTGGCCCATCAGCTAAGTCATTTACATAAGGCAGACAGAAATTCATTACTTTTAAAAATTAGTTGCAATGAATAAGCCAGCAAGGTACAAGACCTTTACTGAATAGATTTCAACAAGATTTTTGAAACTGCAAAACCAAGATGTGATAACCTAATGTGTTTCAGGAAATGCTATTAAATACCATTTAGGGTTTCAGATGTCCTAAATTATAGACCAATTACTTTTCACATTGATTTTTATCTTTTAATTTCTTACCCTTCTCTGTGAATGTTCTCTAATGTCTCATAAATGAAAAAAATAAAAACTCATTCTAGCATACACTGCGGTCTCTATTGAAATCAAAGAAATAAATTCCATTTCACATTATAAACACCAACAAATATAACCCCTTTCTTTATAAAATACAATGAATTTAGGTTAGATGTCTCAAAGTAAAGATACTATTCCACCTGAAAAGTGTGATATTCATTCTGACATAGTTTGTGTTTCTGAGTATCACTAGAATGAGAGGAAATTATATTGTAAGGTTTCTCTTTGAAAAATGCTAACCATAATTAAGTTCAGGACATAGTCTCTTTTTGCAAAGTGCATAGTACATTTAATTAGATTTAAACCATCTTTTTTTTTTCTTAACTATAACCACTTGAATGCAACACAAATTATAGCAATTTAGATATCACTTTCAACCTCTTAAAAAGATTTAATGCATTTCTTTGCATTTCATTTAGCCAATATGGTAAATGACTTTTGCACTTTTCTCTAAGCTTCATTAGAGATTTTTTTATGTTTTTAATATTCTGATAGAATAATAAAATAATATCATACATATTTATAAGCATATAAAATGGAAGTCACTCTGAATGGTTCTTAACATGTTGTAAAATCTCTCTGGTTGACTCTCTGTAACTTGAGTTACACTAAAGAGTTTATTTTTAATTATCGTACAAGATTACTTTTTCTCATTCATATAAATATACCCATCCTAATTAAAGTAATAATCAGACTAGAGATTTTTCTATGTTTAATTTTCCAATCTGCAATAGAAAGTTAAGTGATAAACAATCAAAAGCTAAACATAACAGTAAAACATACATAAAATTTGCTTTTACTTCATATACATAACTAGAAATTATAAATGGAATTAAGGTAGACACATGATAGAGATGCTGCTTTCAGACACAAATATAAAATTGCTTCAAGAATTTCTCTAGTCTTGTAATTTGCCACTAACTTTTAAATTAATTAATTAATTTGCAATTTGTCAATAAATAAAATTAGAAGAGCAGCATATAGTTTTTTAGTCATGTATAGTAGCTAGTTGTATATGACATTTTGTGAACCCATGGACTATAACCCACCAGACTTCTCTGTCCATGAAATTCTCTAGACAAGAATAATGGAACAGGTAGCCATTCTCTTCTCCAGGGAATTTTCCTGACCCAAGGATCAAACCCAGGTCTCCTGCATTGCAGGCAGGTCCTTTACAATCTGCCCCTCCAAAGATGCCTAATATAGTTTTTTCACCAGAGTATTTGCACCCTGGGGATTACTTGAAGCTTTTCCAATGTATTTGGGGGTGCTTAATAATTTAAAACTATTCAATGCCCAAGTAATTAACTTTTGCATAAACTTATCCTATAACTGACCTGCCTGAGACTGTGCCTTTAAGGCATTCTTCAAATTCTTTTCCATCTCTCATTTCCTTCCTTTTCTTGAAAAAAGAAAGCCATGACCCTCATCAAACCTGAACCTTGGCACAATGTGTTGCTTCAAAGTATAAAACCTCTTGGAGCACCAAAGAGACAATTTTAAATGATTGCCCTGGGGGACCTCCCTCCTTAAGGGGAAGGGCCCTGGAAGTGAAGTGAAGTGAGAGTCCTCAGTCATGTCCAACACTTTGCTACTCCATGGTCTACACAGTTCATGGGATTCTCAGGCCGGAATCCTGGAGTGGGGAGCCTTTCCATTCTCCAGGGGATCTTCCCAACCCAGGGATCAAACCCAGGTCTCCCACATTGCAAGCTGATTCTTTAGCAGCTGAGCCACAAGGAAGGCCCTGCAGACTGAAAATTGATGACTTGATTGCAAATCCTGGCCCTGACATTTTGTCATGCCTTAATTTGACCATCTTCAAAATGGAGATAACAATACTTACTTCAGAAGGCTGATATAAAATTTAAGGGTTTGAATAATGTTACAACTGTTTAAAACATGCCTAATATGTAATAAATTCTATAAAAGTGTTTATTAAATAGTAAAGGCACCATAAGTACTCCTAAAGTCTTTGATTTCTTGCATCTTGTCTACATTTCTGAGCCTGTTTCTGAGCAGAAGGAAGCATAAGCATTAGAAACAAGAAGTTAGATCAATTGCTTAACTAACTCCACTCTTCCATTTACTGACCATTTACAAGGAACAAGGCTCTTGAGGGCTTCTCTGATAGCTCAGTTGGTAAAGAATCCGCCTACAATGCAGGAGACCCTGGTTCAATTCCTGGGTCATGAAGATCCCTGGGAGAAGGGACAGGCTATCCACTCCAGTATTCTGGCCTGGAGAAAAAGAGTCGAACACGACTGGGTGACTTTCACTTTCACTTTTCACTTGAGGCTCTTGAGGGAAAGTCCAAGGGAAACAATGACACCATCCAATTCTTTATTAAAATACTTCGGACATTAAAGCTGCTCCCCACCCCTCACACACACCTGTTTAGCTATATACATTATCTTTTGAATTCTCAGAAGTCATCTCTAAGATATATCGTTTTATGGAAAGGAATCCTTCTTTAACAGTCAAAACTGCAGGTGAGTGAAGCCAATTCCTTAAAAACAAATATTTTCTAGGACTATCAAACATTTAAAAATTCACAGAATATAAGAATGAATAAAAAAATGAATAAAATTTCCCATTATTCTTCCAGACTAAATTTGAAAAAAAGAAAAAGAAATGGAGATAAAGATAGTAAAGAGAGAGATACAGATGGGACTTCCCAGGTCACTCAGTGGGAAAGACTCCTCCTGCAAACACAAGGGATGCAGGAGACAAAGTTTCAGTCCCCAGGTTGGGAAGATCTCCTGCAGGAGGAAACAGCAAACCTCTCCAGTATTCTTACCTGGAGAATCCAGTGGTGAGAGGAGCCTAGGGTTACAGTCCGTAGGGTCACAAAGAATCGGACATGACCGAGAACATATGTGCATAGATATAGAATAAGTACTGATGAGTTTAGAACGTCTTTTGTCAAACCTGTTCAATAAATATTTACTCAAATTCATGTCAATTCACATCAAATTTCATCTTTTAAAATCTTTTGATTTATCTCCTATTGATGCATGCCATTTTATACTCAAATATATTGATTTGTTTTACAGTACATTATTTATGAACATGGGAAATATTCAGTCATAAAGTCTGACTAAAGTTTTAGAATTATATCTAACTTTTGTTCTTTTAATTCTTACATAAAATTGCCAAATGGTAAACATTTGGTACTTGTACTCAAACATGATTAATGAAAACCCTGCCTTTGCCAAAATTCTTATCTGATACATAGTTTTAGCTATCAAAGATATTGAACTATTATGTCTTAAGCCATAATAATCAACATCTTAACTTTTTCCTTTATATTTGTTACAAAAATGAATAGATTATCATATTGCTTAGATTAACAGGAGCAATCCAGTTTCATATCAGTTTTTCATGTCACTCTAAATCAATGTTTCATATAATTTATTAAAAGTTTCTTTTTTCCTTCTTAAATTTGTTCTAATTTGGATAACAGTTATATGGACAATTTAACTTTAATCATATTCATCTTGACTTGAGAGTTTCTAACAATATGTCAGAAAAAATTTTTTAATTCATTTTCAATGCAGTTAATAAAATTCCTAAAGTTAGGCATTAGCATAATTAAGTTAGAAAATGGTATTAGAGTTTTCCTAACTGAATAATGGGCTTCTCAGACAGCACAATCTCTGAAAAAGTGCCAGATCCTGGAATGTGAAGTAGAGAGGGCCTTAGGAGGCATCACTACAAGCAAAGCTAGTGGTGGTGATGGAATTAAGCTATCTATTTTGAATCCTAAAAGATGATGCTGTGAAAGTGCTGCACTCAAAATGTCAGCAAATCTGGAAAACTCAGCAGTGGTCACAGGATTGGAAAAGGTAAGTTTTTTTCTCCAATCCCAAAGAAGGGCAAAGTCAAATAATGCTCAAACTACCACATAATTGCATTCATTTTACATGCTAGTAAGGTAATGCTCAAAATTCTCCAAGCTAGCCTTCAATAGTACTTGAATCGACAACTTCCAGGTGTTCAAGCTGGTTTTGAACCAGCTGAACCATCTGAAAAGGCAGAGAAACCAGAAATCAAATTGAAAATAGCCAGTGGATCATAGAAAAAGCAATAGAATTCCAGAAAATCATCTACTTCTGCTTCAACAACTATGCTAAAGTCTTTGATTGTGTGGGTCACAACAAACTGTGGAAAATTCTTGAAGAGATAGAAACACTAGACCACCTTACCTGCCTCCTTTGAAACCTGTGTGCAGGTCTAGAAGCAACAGTTAGAACTGGCATGAAACAAGGGACTGGTTCAATTGGGAAAGGAGTACATCAAGGCTGTATATTGTCACCCTGCTTATTTAAATTATATGCAGAGGACATCATGCAAAATGCCATGCTGGATGAATCACAAGCTGAAATCAAGATTGCCAGGAGAAATATCATTAGCTTCAGATAGGCAGATGACACCACACTTATGGCAGAAAGTGAAGATGAACTGAAGAGCCTCTTGATGAAAGAGGAGAGTGAAGAAACTGGCTTAAAGCTCAACATTCAGAAAACTAAGATCACGGCATCCAGTCCCATCACTTCATGGCAAATAGATGGGGAAATAATGGAAACAGTGATGACAGACTTTATTTTCTTGGGCCCCCAAATCACTATGGACAGTGACTGCAGCTATGAAATTAAAAGATGTTTGCTCTTCAGAAGAAAAGCTATGACCAGCCTAGACAGTGTATTAAAAAACAGAGACATTACTGTGTCAACAAAGGCCCCTATAGTCAAAGCCATGGTTTTTCCAGTAGTCATGTATGTGAGAGTTGGACCATAAAGAAGGCTGAGCACCAAAGGACTGATGCTTTCTAACTGTGGTGTTGGAGAAGACTCTTGAAAGTCCCTTGGACTGCAAGATGATCCAACCAGTCAATCCTAAAGGAAATCAACCCTCACTATTCATTGGAAGGACTGATGCTGAAGCTGAAACTCTAATACTTTGACCACATGATGAGAGGAGCCAACTCAATGGAAAAGTTCCTGATGCTGGGAAAGATTGAAGGCAGGAGGAGAAGAGGATGTCTGGGGACACAATGGTTTGATGGCATCACTGACTCAATGGACACATGTTTGAATAGGCTCTGGGAGACAGCGATGGGCACGGATGCCTGCAGTCCATGGGGTCACAGAGTCAGACATGACTGAATGACTGAACAGCAACAGGTGTTAGAATGGTAAAGAACCTGCCTGCCAATATAGGAGATGGAAGTTGAATCCTTGGGTTGGGAAAATCCCCTGGAGTAGGACATGGCAACCCATTCCAGTATTCTTGCCTGGAAAATCCCATGGACAGAGGAACCTGGTGGGCTACAGTCCATGGGGTCTCAAAAAGAGTCAGACACAACTGAGTGACTAAACAACAATAAGTGAATGACATCAAGAGTTGACTGCAGATTTATTTATGTTCTGGACCCTTTTTATAAGCAAAATGGCCTAAGAATGCCTTTTACAAAGTAATTAAATATTTTAAATAAAATGCTCTTATGTAAAAACTTGTATTAAGTGTGTATTAAAGTTAATAATATCTCCATGTTTCCAAATTGTTTTGAATTTATTGACTTAAAGAAGGTGATACTTCAGTGAAATAGCAAGTAGATAATTACAGACATTAGAAAAGGTGTATTGGATTCTGTGATATGCTTTTTAGGAACTGAGACAGTAAATGACTCCATTAATATTAATAAACTTCTTGGCAGTTCTCCAGGCTTTTGTGTTCATGTAGAATTGATTAAGTGAAGTTAAATGTGAGTACTATACAAAAGTCTTCTTTTCTCCTCAGTATCTTTCCACACAGCCTATCTCTCTGTGATTTCTCTGACTGTTAGAGTGATAGTACTAAGAAGACCTAAATTGCTGTTGTGATAGTGAAAGCAAAAAAAAAAAGTCAACGTTTATGTTTGATTTTAGCCCATACAGACAAAAAAAAAATCATGAAGTTCCTATGCAGTATATCACAGTTGCTAAGTCACTTCAGTCTTGTCTGACTCTGTGCGACCCCATAGATGGCAGCCCACCAGGCCCCCCGGTCAATGGGATTCTTCAGGCAAGAACATTGGAATGGGTTTCCATTTCCTTCTCTAATGCATGAAAATAAAAAGTGAAAGTGAAGTCACTCAGTCGTGTCCTACTCTTAGCAACCCCGTGGACTGCAGCCTACCAGGCTCCTCCGTCCATAGGATTCTCCAGGCAAGAGCACTGGAGTGGGGTGGCACTGCCCTCTCTGATATCACAGTTAACTGGGTAAATTTGGAAATAGGTACAATAATTCATTCTATCAATTTGAGTCTTTCTATATAGTGGAACACAGCAGTCAATTCTAAAGGTAATCAACCTTGAATATTCATTGGGAGGACGGATGCTGAAGCTGAAGCTCCAGTCCTTTGGTCATCTGATGCAAATAACTGACTCATTTGAAAAGACCCTGATGCTGGGAAAGATTGAAAGCAAGAGGAGAAGGGGATGACAGAGGATGAGACGGCTGGATGGCATCACTGACTCAATGGACATGAGTTTGAGTAAACTCCGGGAGTTGGTGATGGACAGGGAGGTCTGGCGTGCTGCAGTTCATGAGGTCGCAAAGAGTCGGACACGACTGAGTGACCAAACAACAATAATGTAGTAGAAAGATTAGGCTCAGTGTAAGGAAGCTAACATGCAAAGTCTTGTTAATACAGGAGTTCTGACCAAGGGCCAGGGCCAGGTTTGGGTCATACTGAAAAGTACCGGTGATGGAATGGAGCTAAATGTCTTTTTTAAGTTAAAGAGGTTAATAACTTTAAGGTCAACTTCAAAGTGCTCACTAGCATGAATACTAAAATTAGTGCTAATAATAGAATATGGAACATAGATAAAATTGCCTAAATATAAAAATGCATTAAAAAAATTCCAAACTTCTTTTGGGGACTAAATTATAAAACTGAATTAAATTTCAGTTTGAAGAATGGAGAAATATTTATCTGTAAATACCATTAGCTATAAAATATAAACATAGCACAATATATTACACAAGATATTTTTGTACATAGCAAATTCAAACAATAAAATATTCTAGTTTTAATTATATCTGTTGCCTCCTCATTAATAAAAGTTAGTTAAATCTTTTACAGGAAGCCATTTTTTTATGTGCATGAAAATCATAATCTTACTCATAGTAATCATTTAGCCATATACATATATAAATCATTATGTTGTACATCTTAACTTACACAATATTATATATATCAACTATATCCCGACAAGACTGGAAAAATATATATTTTTAAAATTTGTTTTAGAAGCCTTCTATCAAGGTACTGAAAGCATTCACCTACGAAAGATGGGTAAGATTAAGGCACTGATGCACTTTATCATGAGCTAGTACAGACTAAGCGTGTCGTTTCTTGACTCCTCGTGGTGACTCAAAGTGATCACAGAATGTTTCGCCTCTGACTTTAGTTGCATTATAGGCTCTGCAAGTCTGGTGACCGGCGGGTGTAACGACCTGAAATTCTGCATTTCCCCGTCTTCTCTCCGGGCCTGAGTCTGAGAGCTGTCCCGGGAGGTGGGGCTTCGGCAGTACAGGCCGGACCAGCCAGGAGAGGCGTCTCCCTATGTACCGCACGTTGCATCAGTTCCCCGGTGGCTCCGCTGGTAAAGAATCTGCCTGCACCAGGTCCGAGCGCTTGTCTCATGCATCCCACCTGGGCTGGTGATCTGTTTCACCCTAGATAATATACATGTTTCCATGCTGTTCTCTTGAAACATCCCACCCTCGCTTTCTCCCACAGAGTCCAAAAGACTGTTCTGTACATCTGTGTCTCTTTTTCTATTTTGCATATAGGGTTATCATTAATATCTTTCTAAATTCCATATATATATGTGGGAAGACCTAGAGGGGTCGGGTGGAGAGGGAGGTGGGAGTGGGGATCGGGATGGGGAACACATGTAAATCCATGGCTGATTCATGTCAATGTATGACAAAACCCACTACAATATTGTAAAGTAATTAGCCTCCAACTAGTAAAAAAATA
>CM035278.1:74513724-74536340 GCA_020226075.1 Hydropotes inermis | reverse complement strand
CTTTTACTTGCATAGAGAAAATTAGTTTTATATCTATTTGAACATCACTTTGGCTTTTCTTTAGTACATATAAATCTGCACTTCTTGACTTCTTTTGAAATGATTCTTTCATCAGCCCATCTTCCCAATTAACATAGAGTTAAGTAAAACACATTATTGGAAGTAATTTTATATTCTCTTGTACAAATTAGAAACTAAGATGAATAAATGTTTCACTGACTCAGACTCCAAGTCCCTTTCCTTCTTGGTATAGCCGAGATGCCTCAAAACTGAGTGGGCATAATATTATCATGAATGTGGTGGTTTCTTTGTGATGACTTTAAATAAGGTCTGATATCGTGCCTTTTACTTGCATAGAGAAAATTAGTTTTATATCTATTTGAACATCACTTTGGCTTTTCTTTAGTACATATAAATCTGCACTTCTTGACTTCTTTTGAAATGATTCTTTCATCAGCCCATCTTCCCAATTAACATAGAGTTAAGTAAAACACATTATTAGAAGTAATTTTATATTCTCTTGTACAAATTAGAAACTAAGATGAATAAATGTTTCACTGACTCAGACTCCAAGTCCCTTTCCTTCTTGGTATAGCCGAGATGCCTCAAAACTGAGTGGGCATAATATTATCATGAATGTGGTGGTTTCTATGTGATGACTTTAAATAAGGTCTGATATCGTGCCAAGCTTACATTTTTTTTAATCATTCTATCCTGAATTATGTATCATTATGCATATTGCTGCATAGCAGTCTCCCAAGTATTTTAGCTTTCAAGTTATCAACGATGGAATTTGAGCCCCTGTAGGCAAGGCACTGATGATACTAAGAGTCAGACACAAGGATTTATTCATTTAGGTTCAGACCCATGTCAGACTATAAGACCTTTTTTATCAAGTTCCAAGGAGGTATCAAATTTCATATAGGTGAGACTACTCCATTATCAAAGGCAAAAGCTTGACAGAACATAGCATATTTAAGGGAATTGTGTTACTGAAAACCAAGATACACATGAAAGGGTGTCAGGAATTAGTTGAAAGATAGATGGTGAAATATATGTAAAATTTTTCTTGTCTTCTAGAATCAAAATACATCTTTTTAATTGTAATGGTTATCTCATACACACTTTTTATTTTAACATGTCAGAAACCTCTAGCTAAAGTAATAAAGTATATTGACAATGCACAGCTAGTGCTCGAGTTATCTAATGAGCATATCAATTCTGCAAAGTTTTTGTTTTCTTATTTTACTGCTTAAGAAAGTAAAAGTCTATTTTTTTAAACTAGCAAGTTTCCCTCTATTTGTAATAAAAATACCTTTTTACCTCCCCAAAACAAAATGCTAAATAAACCTATTTGCTTCCCAGGCCTTGTGAATATTACTACATCTCTAAATATAGCTTGCTCTTAAAGTGTTTTTCCAATATAAATTTAATCTGAAAGTGATGACTAAGATTTCACAGGATGTTCTGAATAATTCTGTACCTCAGCTGGACCTAATGCCATTTTACTCCTTTGCATTGTTTTTAATGCATATTTTAAATGACTCATTTCTTGAACTTTCACTGAATGCTTTTTAAAGATAGTTCAATCAAATTATGCACAGTTTAAGTTCTTAGTGTTCCAATTACTTTTTCCTCAGCAGTTTTAAATTTCATAACATTTATAGAAAAAAGTTAGATTGAATTGATCTGCATTATTTCCATAGAGCATTTGAGTTTTATGCCTTTATGTTGCTTTTGTAGTTTGTTTAATTCTATTTTCTGCCAGGGAAGCACTTCTCGTCATCAAAAAATAACAACAATCCAAGAAAGCATCTATCAATTTGCAGATTGTCAAAGCATTCTGGCCACTGGAGTGTGAAGGAGACACTTCTGTGAGTGGACAGAAGGAGAAAGTATGATTGCTGGTTACAGTTGTATTCAACACTATTTTAATGCTGAGAATCAGAGCTGAAATACAAGTCAGTTAACTTACTGAATTTAACTTGAGCCTTTGGGTTCAGTAGTGGAGAGACAGTTGTTAAATGCTTGCATTGATTCTCTGCTTTTAATTAGACTTGGGACCGTTTTTCTAGATTCCTTGATTAAGAAGTGGTGGTCTTGAGTCAAAGAAGATATGGTTGGTCCACTTTCTTCATAGTTATCCAAGATGAGATAATATTGGAGTCTCTGTTATTTTGTTTCTTCGATTTAAGCAGAGCTGTGTAATAATAATATGTTCCCTCTGTCTTAGGATGCATGATGCTTGCCTTTCAGTTAAAACTAAATGTTGCTGTTTTTGTTCAGTCTTGTCTGACTCTTTTCCACCCCGTGGACTGCAGCACACCAGGCTTCTCTGTCCTTCACTATCTCCTGGAGTTTGCTCAGATCCATGTCTACTGAGTTAATGATGCCATCTGACCATCTCATCCTCTGTTGCCCCCTTCTCCTCCTGGCCTCAATCCTTCCCAACATCATTAGGGTCTTTTCCAGTGAGTTAGCTCCTCACATCAGGTGGCCTAAGTGTTGGCACTTCAGCCTCAGCATCAGTACTTCCAATGAATATTCAGGGTTGATTTCCTTCCAATGAACATTCAGGGTTGATTTCCTTCCAATGAACATTCAGGGTCGATTTCCTTCAGGATTTATTGGTTTGATCTCTTTTTTGTCCAGGGAACTCTTGGGAGTCCTTTCCAGCATCATAGTTCAAAAGCATCAATTCTTTGGCACTCAGCCTTTCCAAGGTCCAACTCTCAGATCTGTACATGACCATTGTAATAACGTAGCTCTGACCATCACTTACTGTGATTTATTTGTCTGAGATAGCTTGTATAAGTTAAAAAGAAGAAATCAAGAAATATTCATTTACTAAAAATTGCCAGCTGATTCTACATTAATAATATTCTTTTTGGGTGATGTAAGTTCAAAAAAACAGTAGCAATTATAAAATTTATAGTTGGCAAAGTGGTGTCTTTTATATACTTAAAAAAATAATACTTGCAATGCTTTTGATATCAGCTACCCCAAACCTGGGCAAACTTTGCAGATTCAGGGCAGTGTATCTGCAGAAGGACTGCTTCAGCTTCATACACAAGACATCACTTTGTGGGTTCCCAGGGCCATCTTCACTTCTAGCTAGCTGGCTTCAAGTTGGGGTGTATCCACTACCCACTTGGGTTTGGTAATTCATGAGGTCAACTTACACAACCTAGAAAAGGAATATACTAATGATTATAGCTCAGATGGTAAATAATCTGCCTGTAATGCAGGAGACTCAGGTTCAGTCTCTGGGTTGGGAAGATCCCCTGGAGAAGGGGATGGCCCACTCCAGTGTTCTTACCTGGAGAATCCCACGGACACAGAAGCCTGCTGGGCCACAGTCCGTGGGACCACAAAGAGTCAGACACCGTGGACCAACTAAAACTGTCACTTTCCCCTTTATCGTTTTATTATAGCAAAAGAATACAAACCAGAGCCAGTCAGAAGAAGGGGTGCATAGGTCAGGACCTAGGGAGGTTCCAAACGGAAAGGTTTCCACTGTCTTCTCTCTGTGGAGTCAAGATATATAACCATCATGCCATATTATTATGTGATGATATGCAGAGAATAGCCAAACAGGAAGGCTCACTCAAGGTTCAGTGATTAAGAGTTTTATTGGACATTAATTATGTAGAGATGCTTAGCTGAATCACTGACCACAGTTGAATTTGATCTCCATCTCCCTTCTTCTCTCCCCAGCAATCAAGCTTATGTCTCATGGCTAAAAGCCCCAACCCCTAATCACAAGGTTGGCCTTCCTGGTATGACCAGCCTCCATCTTGAGTCTTTTTCTTGTCATAACCTATTTTCTAGGGACCCATAGTGAGTGACTTTGGTGGCATAAACTGCAATGAATAAGGAAGGAAATTCCAAGGCTTCCTCCCAGGAACTGGGAACAAAGGCTGGCCAATTTCCTCATTATACAGGGATATTTATTTGAGCTAAGCAGGGAAAATTCATAGTATGGTTTTTATGATGCTTTAAACTCATTAACATTAAAATCTCTGAATCCTTAATGAAATAGCAATGTTTATGTGATCTATGTGATTCCAAAACTGTGGTGGCCAAACCACTTGGAGGTTTTGGTATGAGCACACAACAATTTTGACTTCTCTCTCATATATCACTTAATCATGGAAATGAAAGAATAAGTATGTAAAAAATAGCAGCCTACTGTGTTTTCTGGCAATGTGCTCACTGTAAAAGAAATCTATGGATCTTCTTCTTTCTGGAGGTAATGTGCAGTTGACATTATAAAGATAGACCCAACATGACTGCAAGGCAATGGAGAACTTCTTCCCAGAAGGAGCCTTGGACCGAGTTTTTTAGTTCCTAGAGATACACTCAGATGCTATTTTTCACAAAGTCAGCATTGTATACAAAAAAGAAGCAGAGTCACAAATATAGAGAACAAATTAGTGGGTACCAGTGGGGATGGGCAACAGAGGGATTTAGAATTAAGAGACATAAACTATGTGGGATATATGTTATGCAACAGGGAAGTATAGCCATTATTTTTAATATCTTAAAGTGGAATATATCTATAAAATATTGAATCACTTTGTTGTACACTGAAACTAATGTAATATTTGTGCATCAATAATACTTCAATAAAAGTAAATTAAAATAAATTTTAAAATAAGAAATCAGTTTAAACATTTGAAAATGACATACACTATACATAGCAGTTTTATATTTGTGACTCTCTTTTACACTGAAATTATCAGTTTCCTGAGGATGGACTATGCATTAAAATTTAGTATTCTTCCTGGAAGAATAGCACAAAACACATGCAAGGAATTGAATGAATATGTATTTATTTATTTATCCAAGCTATTCTAGTTTATTTATTTATCTGAGTTTTTTTTTTTCATAATAACCCTTATTGCACTTTGAGAGACTAAAGAATATCTTACACTTACTAAGATCCGTGTTTAAAATTTTATCTGAATTATACACATTTTCTATTAGGAAAATCCCATTTTCTCTTGGGATTGTTAAATAAAGCTATGATCTCTTTCTACAGAGCTGAGTGAAGGAGGGCTATGAGAGGGGACATCTGTAGACAAATTCTCCATGTTGCATGTAATTGTTTAGGGAAGAGAGATCAGCTTCTTTAAAAGAGTTCTATCACCTCACGCAATCTGATGTACAAGCTCTCTGTGGTTATTGCTTCTGGTTATCATGTAAGAAAGCATTTAGTGGTGGAACTTCGAGGTGTAACATCCCATTAGGTTTTTTTGCAACTTGTTTCTCGCCAATTTACTCTTTAATTTTTTTATGATTTATTATCCTAAAGGAGATTTCTTCTCAACTTGAACTGTTTTTAATTTTTTTCTTCCTACCAAACAAAATGCAATAGGAACATTAAAACCCTCAGGAAGTTGACCAAAAACCAGCTTTGAGCTTGAAAGCTTGCACACTCTTTGTGCAGAGAGAGTTTAACGGATCTGCTGGTCGTCATTCCTGCAATGCACATGGGAGGTGTTGTTCACCTGCTCACCTCTTTGCAATGTCCCTCTTCCATGCCTCATCTTCATCTGCTAAAATGCCAGCTTTCCCTCAAGATTCAGTTCAAACATTACCTTCTTCATAACACCCTTCTATGACCCCTTGTAAGACCCCTTCTCTTCCTTCAAAGAACAAGAGGGGCTTCCGGAATGTTGGTAATAACCTGTTTCTTTCTTTCTTTCTTTAATCTGATACTGATTACTTGTATGCCTTCATTTTTGTGGAAATTCACCATACATATACTTAATATATGCATACATTTCTGTATTAACATTGCTTTTAAATAAATAAACTGACCCAGACATATATTGATTGTGTCAGTAAGTATTAAAGCATCTCATAAGCAAAAAAGAACTGTTTTTCACATTCTCTTGGAAATATTTTGGCATATTATCCAGAGTACTAATGATGATATTTCATTGAAAAAAAAACATATGTCTTCAATAAATGATGTAAAACTTTTAAACATAAAAAATAGTTTAACTAGCAGCCACACATTTTCTCATTCTTCTCTGAAGTGGCACATAATTACATTAATTTATAGCATTTTTTCATGCCTTCTTCTTCTTTCATGCACATACCAGCTCTCAGTTTCTCCTATTTCATTTTCCTATTACATTATTCCCCTGCTGCATTATTATGGTAACATTTGTTGCAGTTAATGAACCAATATCTAGACATTACTATTACATGAAGTCTGTATGTTATTCAGAAATCCTTACTTTCTACCTAATGTACTTTTTCTGCTCCAGGATTCTATCCAGGATATCACTTAAATTTATTGGTCATGTTTCATTAGTTTCCCCATCACTATGACATCTTTCTCAGACTTCTTATGCTTTAGTGACCTTAACCGTTTTGAAGAGAACTGGTCAAGTATTTTGTGTCTCAATTGGGGATTGTCTGAAACTTTTCTCCTGATTGTACTAGGTCATAGTTTTCCAACAGGAAGACCATGTAATAAACCTGTCAGTCTAGTACAATCTCAAATACACACTGTGAACATGACTCACCATGATTGATGCTAATCTTAAGCACCAGGCTAAGGCAGCGTTCATCACATTCATCCATTGTAAAGTTTCATCCTTTCTCCTTTCCATACTGGACTTTCTGGAAAGACGTCAAGCTGTGTGGGACCCATTTAAGGAGCAGGGAGTTATGCTCCAGAATGTATATGGAGCAGAAGACCTTAAATTACTTGGGATATTCTCACATGTGATACTTTTCTTTTCCTCAGTTGTTTATATATTCATTTTTTATTTAAGTTAATATGGACTCATGGATATTTATTTTATACTAGTGCAAGTGGGCATGATAAATCACTTCAGTCATGTGTGACTCTTTGGGACTCAGTGGACTGTAGCCAGCCAGGCTCCTCTGTCCTTGGGATCCTCCAGGTAAGAATACTGGAGTGGGCTGCCATTTCCTTCTCCAATTTTATATTCAATATTATGCTTTTTTTGCTCAAATTTCTGCAGCTTTGACCTTTGAAAGTTCTTTCAGTTGGCTCATTTCTCCCTTTAATATAGCCCTGTGTGTGGGGGTGGGGGGTGTTTATTTAGGACTTCTTGCTTCCCAGCATGCTCCAGGCCTATCCTGTATATTAATCTTGCTTCAGGTCAAGAATTCAACATTTATCAAGGAGCACTGTTTAATTTACTGGAAAATTGTATTAGAAGCCAAAATCTTGGCACCAGGTATGCTTATTGCGATTATGTTTTTATTCTAGGCTTTTGCTGCTGACAGATCATGCTACCCCATGTATCTGCACACGTATAAAAAATTCCATATGTTTATTTGGAATATAAACATATGTATATGCATTATGCTAAACATGAATTAATAGTTACTTCTCTAATCCTAACCCATGTGGTCATAGGTCATTATTACCATTTTTGCAAGATCATCTATAACCTCATTCTAATATTAAGAAACATAATCACCACTTTCATCCATTTATTTAATTGTTCAAATCTATTTTACATAAAGAGTCGTCTCAGAATAGTTCATATGTACCCCAAGGGAAGCAACTTTATCAACCAGAAGACAGGGTTTTCTGCAGTTTCTTTTATCTTTAGTTTTAAAAACTCAACTCATTTAAAAAGTTATTTAGAGCGTACCATTTCTCTCCATCACTCTCAGTGAAATTGATTTGTGTATTTGCAATGCAGTTAGATTGTTCCTCATAGTTTGCACTCCATCTTGGGAGACCATGGCCTTCTAAACAAGCCTTTTAATTTTCATAAATTGATTTATGCTATTTTTTGTTATACAGAGTTCTGTGGATCTTAATAAGTGTTACATATCCACCACTACAGTACAGATAGAATAGTTATAGTATCCTGGAAAATCCTGTTCTTCACCTATTCTGGGGTCATCTGTGAGGGTCTTCTACTCCTGGCCACCACTGATCTACACAGAGTCTTTATAGTTTGACCTTTACCCAATGTCATATAAATGGAGATATATTGTAGCCTTTTTAGGTTTATGTTATAGCCCTTTTAGGCTTTTTAAGCCTTTTTAGCTTTTTTAGTGGTAAGCATTTAAAATTTATCAAATTTCTGAATAACTTGATAGTTCATTATCACTAAATAGCATTCCACTGTATTAAAAAAGACAGTTTGCTCACACATTTACCTATTGAAATGCATCTTGGCTACTTCTAGTTTTTGTCAAATATGAATGCAAATATTATAAAAATTTGTGTTCAGGATTTGTATGGTAAGTATCTCATGGCATAAATCAAATTGGTAAATACCTAGGAATACAATTGCTGGGTCATATAGTAAGACAGATTTAACTTTGTATGAAAACGTTAAATCATCTGCAAAATGACCTTTTGGTTTCCCATTCTTATGATCAATGAGTAAAACTTGCTATTGTTCTGCATCTTCAACAGGAACTGCTATTTTCAGCTTTTTAATTTTTTGTTATCTATTCAGATATTATCTGAACTTTCCTAATGATGGGTAATATTAAATCTTTTAATCATCTTATTACCATCTGTATATATTCTTTGGTGAGGCATCTCTTAGCTCTTTTTCCTGTTTCAAGTTGAAATTTTTTTCTTGTTGGGTGAAACAGATCACCAGCCCAGGTTGGATGCATGAGACAAGCGCTCGGGCCTGGTGCACTGGGAAGACCCAGAGGGATCGGGGGGGATGGGGAGATGGGAGGGGGGATCCGGATGGGGAACACATGTAAATCCATGGCTGAATCATTTCAATGTACGACAAAACCCACTACAATATTGTAAAGTAATTAGCCTCCAACTAATAAAAAAATAAAATAAAATAAAAATTAACTTTAAAAAAAAAAGAAAGAAAAATGCTGTGAAATATTTTTCTTTCAATCTGTAGATTGTTTCCTTCATTCCCTTTACAATGTCTTTCCCACTGAAAAAGTGTTGATTTTTCATTGTTTAATGTATATATATATATTTTTTTTCTTTTATGGATCTCATTTTTATTGTTGTATGAAAAACTCATTACCAAACTCAGAGTTGTATAGATTTTATCTTATATGCTTGGTTAGAATTTTTACAGGTTTTCACTTTGCATTATGTTTAGCATCCATAAGATGTATTTCTAAGCTCACTTTTTTTTTTTTTTTTTTTTTTTGCATATGGGTGTTCAGTTGTAACAGCAGCATTTTTATTTGACTACATCTTTGTCATTGTATTCCTTTGCTTCTTCTTCAAATCAATTAACTCCCTTTGTGTAGATCTATTTCAGGTCTCTTCATTCTGTTTCACTAACCCATGTGTCTACTTTTTCCCCAATAAAATGCTGCATTGCTTAATGTAGTTTTATAGAAAACTTTGTGATTGATTTGCATCAAGCTTTGCATAATGTTTATATCTTTGTCTTCTCCTCATCCTCCTCCTACTTTTTCAGTATTGTGTTGTCTGTTCCAAGTACTTTGTTTTTTCATCAAAATATTAAAAATCAGTTTGCTGACATTTGTAAAAGTGCTTGCTGAGATTTTGACTGAGATAATTTTTAATATATTGGCCAATTTAGGAGTAATTGACATCAATAATGTTGACTCTGCATACAGATTCTGCACGTTTTGTTACATTTATGTCAAAGATCTCATCTTTATTCTTTGTATTATTTCCTTTCTTTTAATTATTAAATTGTAACGCTTCATGGCTGGTGTATAGGGAAACAACTGACTTCTTTTATATTGACCTTGTATACTGAAACTTTTCCAATGAGTCAACATGAGGTGGCCAAAGTATTGGAGTTTCAGCTTCAGCGTCAGTCCTTCCACTGAGCGCCCAGGACTGGTCTTAGCTGACACTGCAACTGTGCTGTGAAGTGTTAGTGGCTTTATAGCGTCACTGTGCCATCAAGTGTGCTGGTGGTCGCAGTGTCTGACTCTGCGACCCACGGCCTGGGGCTGGCCGGACTCCTCTGTCCGTGGGATTCTCCAGGCCAGAATACTGGAGCAAGTTGCCATTTTCTCCTCCAGGAAGCCACGGTGCTACAATTACTCATAAATTCCATGAATCATCTTGGAGATTCTTTGATCCATAGATGATCATGTAGTTTTTAAATAAACACAATTTTATGTCTTCCCTCCATTATGTATCCCTTTTCCTTTCTTTTCATGTCATGCCTCATGAGCTAGGACCTCCAGCACAATTTAAAATAGGCGTGGGGAGAGCGGGCACGTTTGCCTGCTCCCGGCGTTAGTGGGGAATGTCTAAGCTCCCATAACAGGCGTGATGTTGGCCCTGAGGCTTTGTATACGAGATTTCACGGTAGTTTTCCTTTTTCCTCCCTTCCTCCTTTTCTTTCTCACTTTCTTTCTTTCTTTTTTTTTTTTTTGCTGCTTTCTCTCTTTCTTTCTTTTCTCGGTGGATTTACTTACTACACTGAAGAATTTCCCTCTATTCCAACCCTCTATTCCAGTTGTATTAGTAATGTGCTTGGAATGCTGTCAACTTTCGCTGCATGAATCAATCTAATCATATTATTTTTATTTGTTAGATCGTTTGCAAGGTAGGTTACAGTGACTAACTTTTAGGTGCTTAACCAGTCTTGCATAACTGGAATTGATCTCACTTAATTGAGGCGTATAATTCATTTTATACATCATTAAATTTGGTTTATTAATATATTGCTGAAGAATTTGAATCTACAATTATGAGAGATATTGATGTGTAGTTTTCTTGTAATATCTTCATCTGTTTATGCTATCAAGGTAGTGCTGGACTCAGAATGAATTTGAAGAGTTCCAGCTTCTTGTACTTTCTTGAACATATCATGGAAATTTGGTATTATTTCTACCGTAATTTGGTTGAGGGGTGGGTAAAATTCACCAGTGACAATATCTATGCATGATAATTTCTATTTGGAAAGTTGTAAATTACTAATTTAATGTCAAAGACTAATGCAGCTCATTTAGTTGTCTTTATGTAAACTGTGATCATTTATGCCTCTGAAGGGACTAGTTGCTATGACCTAAATCATCAAGTTTGTGGGCATGTTATTCATAGTACTCTTTTAGACTTTTAATGTTTGTGGCATCAGTGTATATATAAACTATATATAGTGTACCATATCATATAGTCAGCCATCACTGCTACCTACACATATTGGCTATGTAAGGACTTCTTCTTAGGTGGGGCTGGGGATAAAGAATCAGCGTGCCAATGCAGGAGACACAAGAGATGCAGATTCAATCCATGGGTCAGGAAGGTCCCCTGGAGTAGGAAATGGCAACCCACTCCAGGGTTCTTCCATGGAAAATTCCATGGGCAGAGGAGCCTGGCTGACTACAGTTCATGGGGCCGCAGAGTTGGACATGACTGAATAACCAAGCGTGCACACACACACACACACACACACGCAAATGTACTCAAGTGTATCTTAGCTCATCTTTCTCCGGCTGCCTTCTCAAGGGCAGAGTGTAAATAATAAAGAGTTCTGCATTCTGTCCACTTGTGGGTCATTGTGTTCTGCCTTATCACCCAAAAAATCTTTTTGTTTTCTGTCTTAATTTTTCTTTCTTCTCCTTCCACAACTCCAACTAAATACATGCTATACTTTGTACAATCTAACAGGTTCATGAGGCTCTGTTCAATATTTTTAAACTTTGTCTTCTTGTAATCTATCTTTAAGCTAACTCTTTCTCTGTTGTCCCTTATTTGTTTTAAAATCTATACAGTGAATTTTATATTTCATATGCTGTTCATTTATCTCTAATTTTTATGAAGATTTAAATATTTTTTTATTATTTGGATAAGATTTTCCATTCTGTTGAGATACAGATGATGTACAACACTATATTGGGCTATGTATATGTAAGTGGCTCAGTGGTAAAGACCCCACCTACCAATGCAAAAGATACAGAGACTCAGGTTTGATCCCCAAGTCAGGAAGATCGCCAAGGAGGAAATGGCAACCTGCTTCAGTATTCTTGCCTGGAAAATTCAACGGACAGGGGAGCCTGGCAGTTTACAGTCCCTGGAGTCACAGAGTGAAACAAGGCTGAATGACTTAGGATGCACTCATTACTATTGTACAGTATAATGATTCAGTATATGTTTACATTGTAAAATGATCACCAAAATTAAGTGTAGTTAATGTGCATCAGATACAGTTACAGATTATTTTTCTTGGGATGAAAACCCTTAAGATCTACATTTCAAATACATACATAAATATATTTATATATAATTTGCTATAAAATAACAAATTTCAAATATATATATTGATCCTTGGGTCCAGAAGATCCCCTGGAGAGGAAAATGGCAACTCACTCCAGCATTTCACCTTGAAAATCTCACGGTCAGAGGAGCCTGGTGTGCTATAGATCATGGGGTCGCAAAGAGTCAGACATAATTTATTGACTGAACATACATACACATAGATGTCCTATATATTTATAATATATTATACCTTATACATAAAATTTACAATCACTACTGTATTTATGCATCTATGGGTACCTAAGTTGTTCCTATGTCTTATCTACTGTAAATAATGCTGCAGTAAAGAGGAGGGCACAGATATCTTTTAAAATCACTGCTTTTTTTTTTTTTTTTTTTTTATAAACATTCAGAAATGGAACTGTATCATATGGCAGTTCTATTTTCATTTTTTGAGAACCCTCTATACTATTTTCCGGTATGGCTGCATCAATTTTCATTCCCACCAAAGGTGTACAGGATTTTCTTTTGTCCTCATTCTCACCAACACTTCTTGTTTCTTGATTTATTAATTATAGCCACTCTAACAAGTCTGAGGTGATATCTCACTGTGAGTTTGATTTGCATTCCTGTGATGATTAGTGATGTTGGGCAGCTTTTCACACATCTTTTGTTTATCTGTATATTTTGAGGAATATGTATCTTTAACTACTCTATCCATTTAAATTGGACTTGTATTTATTTACTCATTTATTTGTTTATTTGTTTATTCATTTTTATTATTTCCTTTGATGTGCAAAATATTTTTAGTTTGGTGATATACCACCTGCCTTTTTCTTTCATTGCTTTTATTTTCATTAATAATTCTAAAAAAATCATATTCAAGACCAATGTCAAAAAGCTTAACCCCTATGTTTTCTTTTAGGATTTTTATACTTAAGGTCTTATATTCAAGCTCCATTTGAGTTAATTTTATGTGTGCTGTAAGAAAGTGGCCTAGTTTCATGCTTTTGCATGCAGCTGCCCTGTTTTTCCAACACCTTTTATTAAACAGATTGCCCTTTGCATGTTGCATATTCTCTGCTACTTTTTAGTAAGTTAATTAACTGTATACGCCTGGATGTATTTCTGTGCTCTCTAATCTGTTCCCACTGGTTTGTGTGACTGGTTTATGGCAATATTGTACTGTTTGTTTACCATAGCTTTGTAATATATTTGAAATCAGGAAGGGTGTTACCTCCAGCTTTCACTCTTCTTTATCAAGATTACTTTGTCTATTTGAAGTCTTTTGTGGTTCTGAAAAGTCCTTTGTATGTAATTAACATGGAAAGATCATTGTCAAAAATGTACACCTTAAAATTCTCAGAAAGTTCATAACTAGATAGAAGCTTTAAGTATGCAATATGTGTGGGAAAGTATTTAATCTAAAATCTAATGTAAATAAACACAAAAGGATTCACAAGAGAAAGTACCAAGGAACTTATACACTTTAGACGTTACTACAGAGTATTATAGAAAACAATCTAAAGTCAAACCTTTAGCTAATTACGTATTAATATGTTTCAATCAGTAAAGAGATGAGTGTTTGGACAGGTATAGTTATATTCAATATACACATACTGTGTTGACAATATTTAAGATTTTTTGAAAAGAATATTATATTTTTTCAAAAATATTCCAGGCATTTCCAGTAATTAAAACAAAATATAGTTATATCTAAGAATTTAGTCATATTTTGAAATAATGATACCTGGTTTTCTATAAATATAAACAATTTAATGTTGTTTCTATACCTGATGAGATTATTATACTAGATTAAGTGTAGGGGAGTAGATAATTGTTGTTCCAGGTGATGCTGGAGTATAAAAATTTAATGGGTTGTTTTTAAAACTGAAATGTAGACCTGTAGAGTTCAAGTAAAGAAGTTTAGCCACATGAATTGAAGTCAACTAAATATTCTGCCAAAGAGTTTGATAATGAACCTTGACTATTTCATTCATAAGATATTTGTAGAAACTTCCCCCTTTTATAAAGAATAAAATCTTAAAACTCTGATTTAATCTCAAGCTTCACTTAGTTCCAAACAAAATATCAATTTGAAGTGATATCATCTTTCTAACCTCCGAGATGCTCACAAAGTTACTACTCCATGTTGCCCTATTTTTGAATAAAAAATTTACTGCAATCTATTTTTTATCTATATAATATTTGTCATAGTTGCATGCTCACTAGATTTCAGATAGCTTTTTTTATAAAGATTTAGAATTAGGGATTTTTATTATTTGCTACTTGGCCCAAACCAGAGCTTTCTCTTTTTATCAAACCAACAATTCTTGAATTTATACTTGTTTCTTTTCTTTTCTGAGGCCAATTGTTGGGCCACTCTAGTCAGTTTGATTGTTTTTTATTTTGTTTTAAAATTTTTATTTTTTCCTACCTAATGTAAACAAAATAATCTATATTAATTTCAAGGATTTTTGAACTCAGAATCATAAGCATGTTTAATATATCATCATTTCCCACATTCTGAAAGCTTTGCTTTCCCTGTGTAGATCTTTATAACTTTAAATCTATAAATGGGTTTGATTAAACTGAACTGAACTGAACTGAATAATGAAAATCAGTACACTAAATAGGAGGGATATTATTTCCCTCACATTTTCTTTCCTATTTTTATTGATCAGGAAATTAGAACTCAAGTAAAATATGTAATGTTTCTATTGTCAAACAGTAATGAAGCATCATTAACATTAAGCTTTCCTAAGTTTTTAAGTTGAACAATGATATGGAAATTAGCTTGAGCTTTCTAATAATTCCTAAAATGTGACTGTCTAAGTTACAATTATCAATTATATAAGGAGCTAACCAGAATTCATACATTTAATCTTATGTTTCTTCATCAGTGATTTGGCCAGTGATTGAAACAGAGTCTTTGTAACTTATATTTTGTCAAAGGGATATAAACAGTGTCAGATTTGTGGTACTTCCTAAAATTATTTTATTTAACTCTTTCAGAGGGCAGGCTTATGGAATAATCCTTTGTGTTACTCCCCTCTACCCTCCCACTTCTTTCTACCTGAAATGCATATGTAAAGCCTGACAAGAAGTAATCTTTTTTATGACCAGAAGGATGGATATGAAAGTCAGTACATTAAATGTGGCGAAGCAGAAATATTAAAACTTAGATGAAAGTGAAAAGTGAAAGTGAAGTTGCCCAGTCATACCCGACTCTTTGCAACCCCATGGACTGGAGACCACCAGGCTCCTCTGTCCATGGGGTTTTCCAGGCAAGAGTACTGGAGTGGGGTGTCGTTGCCTTCTCCAGGAAATCTTCCTGACCCAAGGATTGAACCCAGGTCCCCCGCATTGTAGACAGACACTTTACTGTCTGAACCACTAGCATTTAAGTAGAAACGCATTAAAGAAATATATGTATGTATATGTATGTGTAAATATAGATAGATATAGATATAGATATAATTGGTTATGGGTCAAAATATGAGGAAGGCAAGTACATTGAGCACCCTGTGAATGAAAGTTTCCCAGTGATAGTTTATGAATTTCAAGAGGGGTAGATCTGAGATTTAGAAGGACCAATAGTAATGCTTTTGATCAAGGTATCTGAGTCTACAAATTTTGAGCCTTTAATTGAATTTTTAAAATGCCATTAGTGTGTTCAAATAAACCAAGGACTGAGGATGGTGAACACAGAGAAAGTGTGTAAAATGGGCCAAACAGCTCAGGCTTGTGAAGGTACCCGGCCAGTAAAATGTTCAAGAGGCATTCACTGGGTAGGGGTGACCTTCTCAAGAAAGACTTTAGCCACAGAAGAGTTAGTAGCCTATCTGCGGGGAAGGCTTCAACCCAATATGAAAAGATACAGACCGCAACTAATATTCAGACAGGAGGTTGCATGGCATCCGTTTGTCGGACCTTAAATTGTCCACTTACTAGTTTAAAATGTCAAGAACCAGTATGAGTAGGCTTCCCTGGGTTGTATTTTGGAGAGGTAAAACAAGTGAGTAGGCACTTTTTGCAGGTTTGGTAATGTTTCCCCACTGATACTGATTCAGGAAGGCTATCATTTTGTCAGTAAACCAGTGGTTTAATACATGCACAGTGGTGAGGACTGGAAATTTTCATGTTACCAATAAGACTTCTTCATTATTTGGCCCAAACCAGAGCTTTCTCTTTTTACTTTTTATCAAACCAGCAGTTCTTGAATTTCTAATTACTTCTTTTATTTTCTGAGGCCAATTTGCTGGGCCTCTCTAGTCAGTTTTTCTAAATTATTATTTCAGCAATTATTTCTTTGGACTATGACAGAGATTTGACTGTTGTTGGTTCCTTTAAGGGAAGCATTTGTTGTGGAAATATGAGCAAGGTGACTTCTTTTAGCTTCCAAAGAATTAAGTTTAGAATGCCCCCAAATCTTAATAATAGCTAAAATGGCAGGTAAATGTATTGCATCTAGTAATTACCAAATGGCAGAGCAATTTTTAAGTTTATTTCTACTGGAAGTGAAGAAGCCACATTGTTTGCACAACATTCCAAAGTTAAGATTTACTGCAAAAGCACAGGTAACATCAGTGCATATATTGGCAATTTTGACCTTGACTAAAGTGCAGGCCCATGTGAGAGCACATAGTTCTGCTTGCTGGGCTGAAGTGGCCGTAAGAAAAGGCTGCCTTGACATCAGGAGGAGTTGCCATATGTTTGTCCTCGTTACTTTTCGAACAAGAGTCCTCTGTGAACCATGAGACGTCAGTGCTACCTCAAGGGATTCCCTGTAGATCATCCCAGTGGGTCAGGAGGCAGGCCATCAGCATTAAGCAGTTTTCAGGGTCTTCACGGTGATGGAGGGTTAAAGAGTGGCAGGGTTACAGTTATTACAACATAAAAGAATTGCATGAAAAGCAGTCAGTGAAAGGATTTCATAGGAAATGAGGTGGCTGAGTGTGGTAAGAATCCAGAACTACTGCATGATGTGCAAATATGCTTAAAGGGGATCCTACAAAGACTTTCTCAGTGGGCTTAACTAAAAGGGTAGTAGACATAATCACACCATGGCAAGTGGCGGCATCCTTGCGCCATAGGGTCCAGCTGCTGGTTATAGTGCTCCACGGATCTATGGTGGTGCCTGGGGTCTGCAGTGAGTACCCAAGGGCACCGCCTTCCTTTTCATAAATGAAAAGGTAAAGCAAAACCTGATCATCAGCATGCCCAAGGACAAGTTGGTACATAAAGCTCTCCTTGAAAGCCATGAAAGCTGTTGTCCAGTTCTTCCCATCAAATCATGTTGAGGTTGTATTGTTTAGTAAAACATACAGAAGTTAGGCCATACAAGAAAAAAATTTGAAATCCAATTTCAGCAGTAACCAACTAGTCTGAGAAAATTTTGCTGTTGGTGTTAAGTTTGGGTTTTTTTGGAAACCTAGGCCACCTTGAAGTCGACCTGGATCTAGATGCATCCTTTTTTCTGATATCAAATGCCCTCAATATAAAATCTATATTTGGGTAAACTACTTTTTCTCTTTAGCTAACTCATGTCCTTTTCAGGGTAAAAGCTTTAGCAAGGGGACTCTGTCTTACTATGAGGAGGCTTGAGGAAAAGAGCAAAGAAGCAAACCATCCACATATTGCAACAAAGTAGAAACTCTAGGGAACTGCATATCCTCCATGTCAGCCTTCAGGATGTTTTGAGAAATAAAAAAAAAACTCTCAGTAAAATCCTGAGACATTCGTGTCCAGGTAAATATTTTTCTCCCCAAGGGAAAGCAAAAATTCATTGACTAGATTTGCCAACTGGAATACTAAAGAACATAATGCATAAATCAATTACAGTATAGAATTTGCTTCTGGTGGGAATGGATGTTACTAAGGTATAATGATTAGGAAAAACACAGTGTCAGGGGATAACAGTGTTGATTATTGCTTCAAGGTCCTAGGAAAAAATCTTAGCCCTTCGGTTTTCTCCCTGGTAAAACAGAGGTATTATGGGGGCTAGGACAAGGGATAATGAGGTCTTGAGCCTTGTAATCTGTTATGTGTTTTCTGCTTTGAAGGACTTATTTATTTATATTATATTGATTAATTCTGGGAAGAGCTTTTGAGAGACCTATTTAAATGTATTGATTAACTCTGAAAAGAGGTTTTGAGGGATCCATATGAATGTTGATGGGAGGTGCACTGTGGAGTTTAACAATGTCGGTTGGAGATTTTGCCCATATGGAAGATGCTAACTAACTCAAACAGGACACGTAATCAATGTTTCCAGAATCAGCGCTACTAACTGTCAGAGATAGAACAAATAAAACTTGGCAAAGTGTCATTTAATTTACTTGGTGGACTACTGTCAAGCTCTAGAGTTATTTTTCCCTTTTGAGAGAAAGAAATTACAGCATGATAATTCCTTAAGAAAACTTAGGCTAATAAATGGCTAGGAGGAGCAGACCAAAGAAGAACAGGGTGTGTGTCTCTCAGAGAGCCTAAACAAAAGGGAACAGGACAGAAGCCAGGGCCTCTGGCCCACTGTTGGCCCAGCCCACTGTTTGAACTGCTTTAGCACTCTATAGCCGGAGCTATTTTAATAGTGGTGGGGTTGATCTCTGAGAGTGTAGCTGAGGTGTCAGTTAAGACTGAAAGAGATTCAACCATAATCTGGAGAAACGTTTCTCCAAGCCAATTAAGAGAGAGGATTCGGAAAAGCACCTGCAGTTCCTGAGAACGCACCATTGAGAACTGGGAGGATGTGGGAAGGGCTGCTCACACCAGGGTGTTTACATTTGTAGCGCTCTCTTTTCTAATGCCTTAGCTCTTTGCAGTAATAACAGAAGTCAGGAGAATTTTGGTTTTATTTAAGAACCTTATTTGCTGGAGTTAATACTTAAGAATTTTAGTGGTCTTTCTCTATGTGACTCAGAGTTTGAATGCTAGTTTGCCAGATTAACTGAATCTGGAGTGGATATAGTTTCCCATTTCATCCTGATCCTTTATACTAACACAAACAATTCCCAGTATAGCCCAATAGTAAACAAAGAGTTAAAAGCTAGGTAAGCGGAATCAACGTCAGAAGGAAGACCAGAATTTTCTTTTTAAAAATCTTAAGTTGATTGTAATGTTTATGAGCAGGCTCGTCATATTTTTATGTAGAAGCACGAAATTTGCTCTAATCAATAGGCTTTGGGCAAACTCTAAGAATTGTCACCTAGCATCGTCCAAGCCTGATTTACAGTAAGTTAACAGGTTGGTCTCCCAGCTGTAATTCTAGAGCCTTTTCAGGATTTATCAGTTAGTGGTTCTCATCCAATGGACTTCACCAACAAGCATATGCACTATCTAATATAAGTCAGCTAAACCAAGTTGATAAGTTTGAATGACTATTAAACTCCTTAGCAAATGTATAAGGATCCTCAATTACTTTGGAAAAATCTCTGACTATGGATCACAGTTCATATTTAGTTTGGGGAATATTAAAAATTAAAGGTTTAGCTCCAGGATCCTCACAAGTCTTAACTTTAAAAAGACAGTCCCCAACAAGTTCAGACAAAAGAGGAGTGGAGAGACTTTCACAAAAAACAAGATATTTGGTGAAATAATATGTGTAGAAGAATTGAGGATATGTAGAGAAAGACTAGGGGCCTTAGAAGAGAAGGAGGAACATGGCACCAGAGGAGGAATCTTACCATCAGGACTGCAGAAGAGAGGCAAGACGTTGGACATAGAGACTGAGGCAAAGCAGCCAGCAAGAGGACCAGGAGGGAGTGACTGTAATTTTCTTTATTTGTTGGCCTCAGTTAATCTTAAAATTTTAATTTACGGAGAAGCAATTTTAGATTCCTGATAACACTGGGGGAGCTCCAACATACCAGTCAAAATAAACATTTAACTCAGTCCTGGGAATTTTGAGCTATTGTAGTCTGACTTGTAATGCTCAAAATTCTCCAAGCCAGGCTTCAGTACTACGTGAACCGTGAACTTCCCAATGTTCCAGCTGGTTTTAGAAAAGGCAGAGGAGCCAGAGATCTAATTGCCAACATCCGCTGGATCATTGAAAAAGCAAGGGAGTTCCAGGAAAAACATTATTTCTGCTTTATTGACTATGCCAAAGCCTTTGACTGTGTGAATCACAATAAACTGTGGAAAATTCTGAAAGAGATGGGAATACCAGATCACCTGACCTGCCTCCTGAGAAATCTGTTTGCAGGTCAGGAAGCAACAGTTAGAACTGGACGTGGAACAGACTGGTTCCAAATAGGAAAAGGAGTACGTCAAGGCTGTATATTGTCACTCTGCTTATTTAACTTATATGCAGAGTACATCACGAGAAATGCTGGGCTGGAGGAAGCACAAGCTGGAATCAAGATTGCCAGGAGAAATATCAATAACCTCAGATATGCAGATGACACCACCCTTATGGCAGAAAGTGAAGAGGAACTAAAAAGCCTCTTGATGAAAGTAAAAGAGGAGAGTGAAAAAGTTGACTTAAAGTTCAACATTCAGAAAACTAAGATCATGGCATCCGGTCCCATCACTTCATGGCAAATAGATGGGGAAACAGTGGAAACAGTGGATGACTTTATTTTGGGGGGAGCTCCAAAATCACTGCAGATGGTGATGGCAGCCATGAAATTAAAAGACACTTACTCCTTGGAAGGAAAGTTATGATCAACCTAGACAGCATATTAAGAAGCAGAGACGTTACTTTGCCAACAAAGGTCTGTCTAGTCAAAGCTATGGTTTTTCCAGTGGTCATGTGTCAATGTGAGAGTTGCATTGTGAGGAAAGCTGAGTGCCGAAGAACTGATACTTTTGAACTGTGGTGTTGGAGAAGACTCTCGAGAGTCCCTTGGACTGCAAGGAGATCCAACCAGTCCATCCTAAAAGAAGTCTGTCCTGGGTGTTCATTGGAAAAACTGATGTTGAAGCTGAAACTCCAATACTTTGTCCACCTGATGGGAAAAGCTGACTCATCTGAAAAGACCCTGATGCTGGGAAAGATTGAAGGCAGGAGGAGAAGGGGATAACAGAGGATGAGATGGTTGGATGGCATCACCGACTCAGTGGACATGAATTTGGGTGGACTCCGAGAGTTGGTGATGGACAGGGAGGCCTGGTGTGCTGCGGTTCATGGGGTCATAAAGAGTCAGACATGACTGGGTGACTGAACTGAACTGACTGTACTGAGTCTAACTTGGTTTTAAGGAAATTAAGTTTGGGGATTTCAAAAGTTCCTCATTAATGGCCATTGATATTCTAAAATGCCTTTGGTCAGGTCAGTCCATTTAGTTAGAAATGTGCCTAAGGAAAGACCTCTGATTTTCAATATAAAATTGGCCAAAGTCTTTGGGCAGGAGGTGCCCTAAAAATATTTATTTAACTGCAAACCTATTTCTCAGAAGTTTTTCTCTAGAGTAGAAGAATAACTTTGAAATGGATTAAATAGCTTATAACATAAACAGCTTAATTCAAACATCTTGCAAGCTAATCCATCTCATTTTGTGAGAACAAGATAGTCCTAGAGGGTCTTGACCAAAGGCTTTTCAATGAGTTTCCATAGAATAATCCCTATTCTGATAGAATAGTTCAATGGATGAATTGGCACAGTTTCAGTGACACAGGCCCCGATCCTGAAATAATGGGTTGATGACTTTTTAATCGTTTGTTTGAAAAAGTCTGACCTTTAAAACTAGACCAAAGTGCCACAAAAGTACTTGAATACAGAACAAGGCCTTAACTAAAATGACAAAACCCTAAAATAGACCCTGGATAAATCCTGGAGCGCTTTAAATGGACACTGCCTGAGCTTGATCCGGGAGAAAGATGCACCTTCAAACTGAAGTGTTGGCAAGAAAAGCAGTGAGTGCAAGGGATCAATTGTGGGTACCACAAACTGTTCACTCACCAACCCTGGGGCCATGGAGGATCTTCTCTGGGCCTAGCACTGGATACCAAAATATTGACCTGAAATTAATAGACGTTTCCCTAGCAAACATGTGTTTATAACTGGGATCAGCAGAAAACTGTAAATCCGCATAGACCTGCAACCATGGTAAACTGTGTGCAAGGCATCGTGCACTGTATGGGAAGGAGAACATACTTACAGAAAGGAAAATAAGTGATAGGGCAGGAGAAAACACACGCCCGCAACAGTTCACTGGAAGAGTCCTTACCAGGAGTGAAAGATAAGTTCTTCTTGTTGGTCTCTTATATCATAATTGAGCATGAGAGCTCCCCATGTGGTCTCCAAAATTTATTTAATTAAGGTTTCAGTCTCTATAATTAGCATATAATATTGCTTAAGTTTAAGGTGTATAATATGATGATTTGATATCTATTGAAAGATGATATATTTTCCATTTATACAAGCTTTGGCGATTTTTTTATCATGAATGGATGTTAAGTTTTGTCACATACTTTTTCTGCA